>CABEEJ010001796.1:29994-132405 GCA_901482245.1 Timema douglasi | reverse complement strand
TGTTTTAATCTTCTCCTCCTCTCTATCTCTCCAATGATCTTCCCTAAGTCATGTTTTAATCTTCCCCTACTCTCTCTCTCTCCAATCATCTCTCCTAAGTCATGTTTTAATCTTCCCCTACTCTCTCTCTCTCCAATCCTCCCCCCCTCTCTCTCTCCAATCCTCCCCTCCTCTCTATCTCTCCAATGATCTTCCCTAAGTCATGTTTTAATCTTCCCCTACTCTCTCTCTCTCCAATCATCTCTCCTAAGTCATGTTTTAATCCTCTCCTCCTCTCTATCTCTCCAATGATCTTCCCTAAGTCATGTTTTAATCTTCCCCTACTCTCTATCTCTCCAATCATCTCTCCTAAGTCATGTTTTAATCTTCCCCATCCCGGCAGTAAACGAAGAGTCAAGCTGAGTAGTCGGACGCAAGATCAAATTAATATATATATATATATATATATATAAAACACCGCGTATTACTTCAGGCTATACGCTTATGTATTAACAACACTAATGGGTTAGGGATTAGGAAGGCTTAATCTAGAGTAAATGCACCCGCATTCGCGTGGAAAGGTCGTGGAAAACCATTTGGAGAAAACCCCACTCAGTGCGCCCGACCGGGATCGAACCCCATTTTCTCCGGCAGTCTAGTCCAACACGAGATGAGCGCGTCAGACCAAGCGGCCGCTGAAATAAGTTAAACCCACTTGTGGTCACTAAAGTCGTGAAACTTGATGATGTCACTTGTGGACGTTTATTCAAGTCTAACCCGCCTCGGTGGCGTATTTGGCTAACGCGCTAGTCGTGTTAAGCTCGACTGCTGAGGACGGGGAGATCGAGGTTTGAATCTCGGTCGGGTGAACTGGGGGGGGGGTTTCCTAAATGGTTTTCCACTCTCCCTCCACGCAAATGCGGGTTCACTTACTCTAATTGTATTCTAGACTCAAACCATATATGTGTGTGATGTTTTTGGCTAGGTTAAGCTAAATTATAATTTAAGTCATGTATTAATATAAGACCAACTTTGGTGGCTGCATGGTCTAAGGCGTTACTTTCGCAGTAGACTAGACTGTCTTGATGACAACGAGATCGAGGTTCGAATCTAGGTCGAGTGCAATCTGGATGGTTTTTTCCAAGATGATTTTCCATTACCTCCCCCGCATCTTCCCCACAACAAAAATGCTGGTACCCTTACTCTAAACATAACCTTCCTAATCCCTAAAAGCATTATCATGATTAGTACATAAGCGTAACACCCGGACTAATATTAATAAGTGGTGCTAGATGATGATGATTATGACGATGATGATATTAATAATATTTTTATAAGCTGACTCACACACAACATTAACTTTTTGTTTTGAGTTTTGACTATTTTTCGGCACATCATTCTGAGAAACAGTAGACTTCGCTCCCTCCATTAAGAATATTATTATTTACATCATAATAAGAACGGTGTCATGGTTTTATAATTACTACAGTCTCAAGATTTAGCTTTGGATTTCAAGTTGAAAGATCTCTTTTATATGTTTTCTTTGGGTTTGAATTTAATATTTCTCTTTTGTGATCAAGCTATAAATAAAACAAATTAGTACTATATATGATAATATATAATAGATAATATTCTCTGTTCCTGTGGTTTATACTTCGTTTTAAACTGCTCTAGGATCGAGGCCAGCGTAGCCGGAGCGGGGGAGGAGGCTCGTCATATGCTCGACCAATCCGTGAAGTGAAGTTGTCATAGCAACCGATGCACGTTGCCAGATTTCTTGACAGTCACTGAGTATGCTTGCATAGTAGTAACGCACAAACCCCCGCTATGTGGCAACTATGCTCCCCAGCCTACCCACCACGCAAATAAACATAACCTTCCTAATCCCTAAAAGCATTATCATGATTAGTACATAAGCGTAACACCCGGACTAATATTAATAAGTGGTGCTAGATGATGATGATTATGACGATGATGATATTAATAATATTTTTATAAGCTGACTCACACACAACATTAACTTTTTGTTTTGAGTTTTGACTATTTTTCGGCACATCATTCTGAGAAACAGTAGACTTCGCTCCCTCCATTAAGAATATTATTATTTACATCATAATAAGAACGGTGTCATGGTTTTATAATTACTACAGTCTCAAGATTTAGCTTTGGATTTCAAGTTGAAAGATCTCTTTTATATGTTTTCTTTGGGTTTGAATTTAATATTTCTCTTTTGTGATCAAGCTATAAATAAAACAAATTAGTACTATATATGATAATATATAATAGATAATATTCTCTGTTCCTGTGGTTTATACTTCGTTTTAAACTGCTCTAGGATCGAGGCCAGCGTAGCCGGAGCGGGGGAGGAGGCTCGTCATATGCTCGACCAATCCGTGAAGTGAAGTTGTCATAGCAACCGATGCACGTTGCCAGATTTCTTGACAGTCACTGAGTATGCTTGCATAGTAGTAACGCACAAACCCCCGCTATGTGGCAACTATGCTCCCCAGCCTACCCACCACGCAAAATCTCACTATTTGGCAACTACGCTCCCCACCCTATCCACCACGAGGATCACAAAGTAGTTTAAAGCGCAGAATAAAACTTCAATCTCGTAATAGATATCAACATTAAAAATATATTTTTATACATAGTTTGTCGTTTGTTATAAGTTAAAATAAAGTTGCTGCTAAATCTAGTTAAAATTGGTCCACAGATTTTGCAGTAATCGCGGCGCAAATACACAGGCGAAAATATCAAACGGTCGAGTTAAACTAGGTCATCCTTTCCGCTCGGTAAATAATTATATGTTTTTTATTTATAATAAAATCATTAATGGGAAAACTAACTTAGGTAAAAACTATAGTTGTACACGCACGATCTTAGTGTTTGTAACATTATTTTTTTAAAGTTTACATGGACGCAATCAACTTATACAGTCATTTCAACGTTTGAGCTTAGAATCTAACCCAAATCTCCTAGACGAGTTGTAGATCTTTCTTGAAACATCAGATCATATATACATATAAATATAAAAGCTGGTGGAACTTTGTTAACTGGAGGCCGAAAAGATCAAATCGACGGCTTGGAAAATCACTTTTCTCTTCCTCTCACTTATTTCACACGTCACCGTGTTCAAGCATTAGCATATCTCCTCCACACATGCGCGCACACACACACACACACACGTTATCGAGATAAGTATTCATATTATTTCTACTAAAACAGGAGCGCCATAACACCAAACTAGAATCTACTCTTTCACTAGAAAATGTGATGCTTCGCATTCATATTTTGTTTCTATATTGTTTTATAAATTAAATTATGTATTTATTTGAAAAGGGATCATGTAAGAAAAAATCCATGAAAATTGTTAATATTACGTTTTATTTCTTATAGAAAAATAAACTTACACTTAAGTAAAGGGCCCGCTTATTTAAGTGTTAGGCAAGTTACAAACGTTCAAAAATCCCTTATTATTTTAAAATGGGTTTGTTATTTAAATATTTGTCTCACATAAAACTGTAGGTAAAAGGGATATTTCCTTATAATTTTTTTATTTTTATTTTGGAGTTTTTCAATTAATTTAAGAAAGCGAATCAGTAAAGTTTAAAGTGAACTTTCGTTCTTGTAAGATCAAAGTATATAGAGAGAAACATAAATCTAGTTTTTTCAATCAAGTAAAATAATTTTTATAGGGTTATAATAGACAATTTTAAGACGGTTGAGAATGGTTTTAGTGGTTTTAAGCGTTCAGAACTGCCATGACCATAAACAAAATTACTGCAGTGTGAGGAAATTTCCATTGTAGTGGGCGGCGCTTTACGGTGGGGTATCGGCATTTAAGGGATTACTGTTTTTATACCCAAAAAAACTTTCGGTGAAACTAATCAAATATTTTTTCAGTAAAAACAAAGTGTTTAGTTTTCTTCGCCACATAGTTATACCAACAGCTATTGTTGAATACATGCCAAGGATGTCTTAAAATTTATTGATCACTTTTCCTATTGATTTAAATAGTTTCTCATTAAAGGCCTCTATACTAATGACAAATATTCAAAAACTTTTGGGATGTCTAGATGAATAAAATTAAACTATGTATGTACTGGAGAAACATTTAATAAATTTTTCCCAAAACATTACGCCAAAAACACCTATCCTTTGTCGTCCCCTCCCCCAATCCCACTCGCCGTTTTTAATATAAAAGTAGGTTTTAGGACTGTCGTAGAAAAGCTGATTATACATGTTTATCCCAACTTAACAAAGCGTAAACTTAAATCGGTTGACGCACGGAAGCTAGGCTTGGCCAGGTTTGTTAGCTTATAATCAATAATCTACTAACGAATTATAATGAATAACTAAATAATGTATTTTAATATTATAATATATTTTTTCCTCCTGTTTAAGAAGAAATAACAATAATTTACTATAGTAATTCTTTATTTATATAGGTGACCTGGCGGCCTAGTGGTAAGGTGTCAGACTTCTACTCTGGCGGCCGGGGTTCAATCCTCGGTCCCGGCAAAGATTTATCTTATTACCAAACCCTTCCTTCACCTCTGACAAGACATCTTGTGAATGTGAGGAATGCCAGGCCTCCACCATGGTTCGGATTCCACGTTAAACTGTATGTCCTCCATTTCATCTCACAATCACCCTACCATTATACATTAGCGTAAGTGCGTATAACCCGAACGGGTAGTAAGACGTGGTGCTAATAATAATAATAATAATTTATTTATATAACTTTTCAGGTTTTGAGTTTTCGCGCACCTGTTAAGTGGGTCTCGCCTCAATCTTTATGAGTAAAGCTATATAGCCTATTAAGGAGTACGATAAATCTTCTAGGCTGATACACTGTACGTACAAACAAATAGGTGCAGATATCATCAAACATTTATTTCGTTGGATGGACCTTACAAGATTTATCCAGATTTCAACCATTAAGATAAAGTTTTAATAGATGTTTCAAGTTAAACAACTTTTACAAGAGGAAAACTTTTTTTCGCTTTGTGCTTTTAATATCTTTAACTGAGCCCTGATTTTTAAAGGAAGAACACTTTCGAACACAAACATTGATTAAAATTCACAAAAATTGGTTATTGTATAATAGCTAATTTATTAATTATAAAGTGAATCCAAATGTTATCAAATGCTTCCTGTAAGCTAATACTACTTGATAAATTACTGTATAATTTTTCTTTAGTTACATCCCTAATCAAACGGACAAAGAATTTGAATACAATTGTAATATTTTTATGTCCACCATTGTGGCCACATGAGTTTTACGTTTTCAAATAATGGGTTTCTTATAAAAATTGGAATGTAAATGACTGCACATTTACTTTATCGGTGTATTTCATATACATATTATAATATATATCTTCCAATTTAAACATAATTAATATTGTTATTGTTAAATTATATTTTAAGCCGTTTAAAAGTTTGGACTCATCTTAATATAATTATATTATTATACCAATATTTTTCGCAAATTATTATTTCTAATTCCTTAGGCTAGTCGGTAGCACATAAATTAACTGGACTTAGGGTCTTGGGTTTTAGCCACAATGTTGCCAAAAAGATCATCTTTGATTAAATCAGTGAGGATTGACAGCGATGGGACTCGTACTGTCTTTTTTTTAATTATTTCGTAAATATAATCACTTTATTCGGAAAGGGCAAGTTTTAAGACCTTGATAAAACCGACATTGTCAGCCTATATAATGTAATTATGTGAGTATGTTTTCAAAGTTGGAGCTTTTATATATTTTATTAAACTAAAATATATTTTATACATTTTAATATCACTATTTTATATTGTGCACAATTTAAATATAAAAAAATTTCATTTACATTAATAATTTTAATTTAGACTTGGGTATGATTATTTTTTTCTTTCGAGAAAAGAAAATAAGATTTTAAATTTTCTTTCATCAAGTCTCCCAACTGTAGAAAAGACAAATCGCGAAAAACACAAATGTGTTGTCGCTCCGTGACGTCAACGATGGCGCGTGAGCGTCCATTTACTGGCGACGGCGCGTCCGACCTTCCCCTTGTGCTACCGTCCCGACGCTTTTCTGACAACGATTCTGTTCAGGATGAAGACAAGGGCCTTTGTCCTGTCCAGTCGCTAGTTGTGTAGCCAGCTAATCATTTCTGTATAGAGAATTACTTATATGATAGCCAAACACTTTACTAAATCTTACTTTATGTATTCAAACGTCAAGGGAGTCGCAACGCATCTCTCACTTTATATAATATATTTGTAAGATAGTATTTTTTTGTGAATCTAGCATAGCTTAATATTTGATAAACTATAAATATATTCACTAATATTTCACGGAGCGTAGTGAGGTTCTGTTTTAAATTGTTAAGTTGGTATTTCGTGTCTCTATTCTGAATGTCAGGACTACGTTCTGCAATAACGGACGAATGCGTTTACCGATTTTATCGAGATTTGGCAAAGATATTCTTTGAACCTAAGAAGAACGATGTATTTATATATTGTTTTCAATATGGTGACATATCGAGAATATAAATTTCTATAAAGACGTTTTCCAACTAGAAATTAAAGTAACCTGGAACAATATTTCCTTTCAAAATAAGACTAAAATTTTACAATTAATTTAATTAATTGTCTACTAATTAAATATATTTCAATAAACTCTACCTATAATCACTACTGTGTTAAACGATTTTAATTTGCTAATGTCACATTTTAATTTGAGCATTCATATTTTACATATATACTATCGTTACTTGTTATTCCAAATAATTGTAAATATCATTTACTATATCAATTGCTAAATTTAACATATTTTATAAAGTTCTTGTAGTATTCTATTAAAGCCAATAAAATTGCATTAATCTTACTTATCAGTCATTTTAGCTAATTACTCAATTTTTCTATCAAATCGTTAATGTTAATTTTGACATATTTTTTAATTCATATTTTTTTAAATATGTTTTATATATTTAAATATGCACAGTACATTTTCAGATATATTTATTGTCTAATTTACCCAAAGTTATAATTTTCACTCTTTGAATTTTGATCATTTTAATTCCATTACATTTTACACTTAATACATAAGTCTTGTCTTTATTAATTTGATGGTCCTTACTTTATTTATTATAATAAGAATGTAAAGTAGTTTAAATATTGGTAAATTTTTGAAAATTAGATTTAATAAAATTGATTTAAAGATTTTGTTTGAGGTTTGTTTTAGAGTAATTTACTGATAATTGATTCTAAAAAATTTGAGATATTTAAAAAAATTATTCTAACAATTTATTTCAAAATGGGTATCTGGAAAGTCTTTACATGATTAATAATATTTTTTCTTTAAAAAACATTTAAGAGTGTTACTGAAAACTGATTTTAATAAGAAATAAAATTTTTAGAAAATAGCTTTAGCTATTTTATTATTTACAAAATTGTTATCTGGCAAGTTTTACATGATAAATTGGAGTATATATCTATTTTTTATTAATTTATTTTAATCGTAGCTTTAATAATGTCACATTGTATAAAATTTGAAATTTTTAGAAAATATTTAATGATTTATTACATAATAAGTATCTGGGAATGGTTTCCCATGGTAAAAGAAAATATGTTTTTATTTTAACAAATATAAATAATTTAGGATTATTTGCTACAAACTGATTTTTGAAAGTTTAAATTTTGTTTTAATTGGCATGTTAATTTTTTTTAATATGTATCCATGGAGAGAGTGTTTTTATGATCAACAACTTATTATTTTTGTTTTTGTTTTTATGATGAAAATGTATGTAAGCTTATTTTACTGAAAACATACTTTTAAATTATTATTCTTTTGTGTAATCTGGTACAGTAGAAAATTAAGAGAAATTTTGTACGATTGTGTATTATCATTTATTTCATTACATTTAAATATATATTTTAGTGTCATGATAAGTGAAATTGTATACTAATACTGTTTTGAATTTTTTTTGTTGCAGGTTGTGCTACCTACCTATGAAAAGATAGAAGAAAAAAAAAACTTTTAAAGTATCGACTATATAGAGCATTTTCTTTTCTTTAATATATATACAATTACATTAAGATTATTATTTGTATTTATTGATACCATCAAGTTTTGAAGCAAAGTCGTTAATGTAAAGTACTTACTTAAATTTTAAAATAAATATAAATAAAACTATAAATTGGTTCTACCTGATTTAGAAAATATATTAAGTAATATTTAATACATGGAATGATGTGATCCTTAGAATATGTTTTTCTTAAGCTCACCAAATCTTTTTCAAATTATTTCAGGAGTGTATTAATTGTACTTGCCGTTTTGACGATGTGGTGTAAGAAGCGCGCAAGTGACAGTGATATGTTTAGCGCCGATATTTCGGACTCCTCCACCCGTTCATCATTCACGTGGACCATCCTAAGGGACGCACCCGATTGAAACTAAAAATACCTTATTTTACTTCTAATCCATCCGATCCACCAAATTATGAACCAAGCAAGGGGACACATCGACTTCCTCCCTTTGGTCTGATAATCTTGGAGTTCAAGCACGCAGAAATATCCTCACTCCCTTTATGTAACTCTTTGTGCCCCTAAACATTTAGATTCACGGCATTAAATTTAACCTAAATCGCTTTCTTCTACTCTCTGTGCATCCGACCACACCGTTTATCGGCCGATTAAATACTGCCTCAACCACTTTACTTTATTTTTATCTGTATATATTAATCTTTATGGGGACTTGAAATATCTCAACCGCCTTCCTTTACCTAACGCGCATCTGAGTGGCACATTTTATTAATCTATTCATTCATGTAATCATCGCGGGTTTAAAATCACATGTGGAAATCCTTAACAATCCTAGACTTCAACTCCTCTATCCTTCCACGCTAAGTCTGAAAAAGAAAAAGTTCATCAAACACACCTTTAAATACTTTCTTCGACGCCTCATCGGCCCTAGTCATATCTTAAATTCTACAAATACACCCTGAGAACCTTTATATTCTCCTGTTCTGTGGATACAACCCTAGTCCGAAACAGGTGGTAGGAAGCCACCCGTCAATGTGACTACCCCTATCTACGGTAACGTTCCACGGACACGCTCATCACGCGAGCCACCCCTGTGACTACCCCTATCTACGGTAACGTGCCACGGACACTCATCACGCGAGCCACCGCATCATTCTCATTCCTCATCTCTTGTACGTCACGAGTCCTCTATGGCCGTGATAACGGAACTACATTTCTTGACAGCAAGCCTCCTTCGTCTCATCATAGGTGAGTAAAACACTTTTATTTTTCTAGTGACGACCTTACTTTTGGGGAAATTCGACACGTCTGAGATTTTGATGAGGGGATTCCCTTGGTTATTGGAAGACTAACATCCAAACTTAAAATTTAACCCCCAAAAAAATTACAAGTCATTCCTTCTTTGTATTTATATATTCTACCTTTATAAACAAGAAAAGGGGAATACAATGTGTGGTTTACCCTTCTATACTTCCCTTTGACATTTCCCTTTTACCACCATTAACAATAAAAAAACGGTAATTCTCTCTTCCAACTGTTTTTTTATATAAATAGTTACACATTTGTAGACATTTAAAATCAAATATAAAACGAAAAATTAGGAATAAATTTTTATATTATTATTATTAGCACCGTGTCTTACTACCCGTTCGGGTGATACGCACTTACGCTAATGTGTAATGGTAGGGTGATTGTTAGATGAAATGAAGGACCTACAGTTTAACGTGGAATCCGAACCACGGTTGGAATCCGAACCACGGTGGAGGCTTGGCATTCCCCACATTCACAAGATGTCTTGTCAGAGGTGAAGGAAGGGTTTGGTAATCAGACAAATCTTTGCCGGGACCAAGGATTGAACCCCGGCCGCCAGAATAGAAGTCTGACACCTTACCTCTTGACCGCCAGGTCACCTAATTTTTTATAAAATTGGTAAAAAAATTACTTAATCACACTCAGTAATCTTAACAATATTTGACGCATGAGTTCATGAAAATAGTTATAGTAACTTTTATAGCTGTCAGATAAGAACCTTACTTTTAAAATTGGACCGTACAGATTTATATCGAGATCGTTATTATTTGTTGAACGCCATGGACCACGTCGTGAGGTTTGAAGCTGCGATCTGGAAGGATGCTTAAGTGTGCGTATGATGCGTTCCAGAGAGTCTGTCTGCGAACGAAGTGCTCCGTCTCTTACTCTCGTCAATGCACTCTGGCGGTCCGATACGGCCAATCATTTGATAACGCGCCTAGATTGAGAGTAAGGTCGAATGCATAGGGATCCCCCGGAGGCGTCAAATCAAATCCCTGCCACTTGTACATGTTGCCCCATCCCTCGCTTTATGATAAACAACCACCGGATGGGAGTGTGCAACTGCTCTGTATTGATACAGGCCTGCTATTTGATGAGCTCCTGAGATCCGTTTCACAAACAACGTCATTCAGGGAGGGGAAGGGTGGGGGAGGGGGTTTAACGCATTTCAGTTTGAACTTGAGAGACTTGTCTGAGTAGTTAAGTGGCACGATCCCAAGTCTAGGTGGTCTGGTTCTATTATTATTATTATTATTATTATTATTATTATTATTATTATTATTAGCACCGCGTCTTACTACCCGTTCGGGTTATATGCACTTACGTTAATGTGTAATGGTAGGGTGATTGTGAGATGAAATGAAGGACCTACAGTTTAACGTAGGATCCGAACCACGGTGGAGGCCTGGCATTCCCCACATTCACAAGTTGTGATTAATACACGTCTTGTCAGAGGTGAAGGAAGGGTTTGGTAATCATTCAATATTAAAAATCTCCCGTAATTTCTATTTGAAGTTTGAAGTTAATATTTGGCCTTTATGATAGAGTTAGATATAAAAATACTATGTTCAATAGTGTATCACGTTAATAAAGAATTACCGCTGTTCACGTGGTAAGCCCTAATTACTCAATCTATTGCTAATAATTTTATATTCAAATCACTTGTGATGAGGAGCTGACATTTTCAAAAGAATAACTAGATTTAAAAATTGTGTATACTCCGTTCACCCTTAAGAATGTCAGTCTCTCCATGACGGATTACACAATGACCATATATGTTAAGCTATACCATAGTGGAAAAATACAAGGTAAGCTTGCTATCTTACAGGGCACATCGTTCGGCCAATGTTCAAATAATATTCTTGCCAAATATCTTTAAAATTGGTCTAGGCATGTGCCAGTGATCACGAAACAGATGTATTGATTAAATAGTGGCCGCTACCTTGAAATTTATGGCCAGATAGGAACACCATGTTATAGGTTGTTCGTCATTGGTTCAAAGAAAGTCCCTGACAAATTTCGTTAAAATTGGTCGATTCATCGGATAGCTAGTTACCTTGAACAAACTTCAGGAAAGACAGACGAAATGCCAAATGTGCGAACTAAAAAGGTTTCTAGATCTATTTTAACGCATTCATACAAGTAATGTGATCTACAGATGTTACTTGTCATATATAATATTAATGTCTATAAAATAACAATAGTAAAATAGTAACAAATTATCAAACATGTCCTCATAATAATGTGATTATGTTTTTAGCGGCCATTCAATAAAATTGAACTGTAGATGTGTGATTTCTGTTATAGCACTTTCGTATCAAAACTATCTTTTTGTGACGTGTATAATCTAAAGCATGCATATCAACCTTTCGACCTGTAGGCTTCGTGAGGCCTGATCCATGATTCTGTGAGGCCCGCGTAATTTACGACGAACCAAAATACAATGCGGCCAGATTAATCTTATCATCAACGTTGTATAAATACACCATTTGAGGTAATTACATTTGAATATTGGTCATAACTAGGTGAATTTATCAAGTTAGGTTGGTATACCCAATTGTTACTATTTATTCCACAAAGATCAATTCCCAAAGCGCATTACGTCATACTAACGGTTCAGGCTATGTGAATATCTGCACTAATAATGTAGAGGTTATGATGGTAGAATTTAGAAGGAATTTACAAGCATTTACGTGGAGAGGGAGAGATAAAACAAACAAGGAAAAATTAACTTCAGCACACCTGACAGGGATTCGACCCTTGATTTAACCGTCATGTGCATTTCAGTCTTTATCAAGGGAGACGTCTTATACCATGCAACCAATGATGCTAGTTCCAATTTAAAAGAGTTTAATCTCTTTTTTTTTCAAATATCTCATGATTCACACTGAGAGCACGAGTAAACTATTAAAGTTTTAAATTTCGCATTTAACCCAAACTGTAAGTAGCATATGGAGCTAAGAAAAGTTAAAAAAATATATATAAATATATATTTAACTATCCGATACGATCTCACTAAAGCAAATTCTGAAAAAATTAAGGATTTTACCTGTCAATAATTATTATAGGTTGTATTTATATTTTATAACTTATTAAAAAGTTTAAGGAGAAAGTCAGAAGAAAGAGGGGGAAGTTCCGTCTAAGAAAAATACCCAAAATAATATATTGGATTTTTAAACACGTTTCCCTTTTTCTGATAGATTGTAGCGTTTGTTAGGATATTAGCTCGACCAAGCTCGAAGATATACAGATACCGTTTGATGAGTAGTTCTCAATAGTATCTTGGTTACTTACACACGAATAATTTTAGAATTACTCTTCATAAAATAGCCTTTGCGTTATACCAAGGGGGAATGCCAGGCCTCCACCGTGGTTCGGAATCCACGTTAAACTGTAGGTCCTCCATTTCATCTCACAATCACCCACCATCACACATAAGCGTAAGTGCGTATAACCCGAACGGGTAGTAAGACGCGGTGCTGCTAATAATAATAACCATACCAAGGAAGATCGACGTCGACACCCAAAGAAACAAACACACATCGGCTTAAGAACAAACATTTTATTATTTTAAAGTCACGCACAGGGCCGAAGTACTAATTACACATAATTGAACCTACAGTAGCCCCATGGCTTCTTTGGTGCTGACTAAGAGCTCACAGCTGACTTATGACAGTCAACATTTAGGTATATACCTAAATTTTGACTGTCAGAAGTGACAGCTGCTAAACACATGTTTTTGCAGATCATATGGTTTGGCGTAGGGATTAGAGATGGGCGATATATCACTGACTGTGATTTTTTCACCGATACCATTTGATCACTGATACTCCCAGTTACTCGATCCCAAAAGTATCGGTGACTGAGATATCATTGATCGGAGATACTCGCAATACTCGCATACTCGAAATACTCACAATACTCGAAATACTCACAATACTCGAAATACTCGCAAAACTCGAGCTACGGAGCTAGTATTGCTTCTTTTTCTAGACACTCGAATAAATACTCGCTTCACGGCCTTTGTTATTCTTTTATTTTTTATTTTATACCAACTAAAATTGAGAATCGACCTTATTGACTGGCATGTTTTGTGTTATTTCTATTTAAAACACTTGATCTCTTAGAGCTCATTTATCAAAAACAGTATAAGATTGCTACGTAAAAATGACTTTAATAGTTTAAATGTTTCCTTCACATGCATTTTCAATACAAAACATTTGTTGTTAAGAGCAAAATTCAAAAGCAAGCTTAGCTTACTAAGCAAATCCCATTTCGGATTATTTTTAAAAGTAGGCTACGAAAAAAAATCATTTCTTTTTTTCGGTGATCCTATCCCCAAAATCGTAAATAATGAATTAAAATAAGTAACAAAATAGAAAAAATAGAAATAAACCTTATTATATTATTTACAATGCGTTGATGATCCTCATCATCCTATAGTATAATCTAAAGTGTGTTTATATAATAATTGATTAAATATTTTCTAGCATCTTATAGGTTTATTTGCTTCTAATAGATGTATAGCTCATCTACTATTATATGTACGGTATTTAAAATAAAATAACACTACAATAATATAATATATGACCTGCTTTCCAAACGTTTTCTAAACAAATCACCATTATGTTATTTTCATTTTTAATCTCACATAAATTTTAATTGTAGTGAAATAGATCACTAAATAAATTACACAATTACAAGAGTTTCTCATAGTACGTAAAATAAGTTAATATTGGTATTAAAGTTTAACATAATGTTGGTTGGACCACTAATTTTGCCCAAATTACATAACATTTCACTATAAAATACTAAATAACATATTTTATTTCTCTATTTTTCAATTGTATTAAACTTCTTAAAACGCATACTTTTGTATTGACTGTACATTAGTCAGGCAACACGAAACCCGGAGATTAGGTAGCTGTATGTCAATAATGTCAATGTCAGTGCCGACTGCCGAGTGCCGACAGAAAGAGCTTATGTTAAGTCTTTAAGTATCGAATTCCATTGCAAGCCGCCAAACTTCCAAGTAATTAGTTCTCCTTTCAAGTTCCAACCGACAACCGAATGTCATGGGATTATTCGAGTAAATAGTAAATACCCAGTACTCAGAAATACTCCATACTCAAAAATACTCCATACTCAAAAATACTCCATACTCAAAAATACTCCATACTCAAAAATACTCCATACTCCTACTCGATACTCGATTGTACGCGCCTACTAGGACAGCAGCTAAATACTAACAGTGAAAAATCAATGGTATAAATCACCGATATTTTAAAATCACAGTCACTGTATTCACTGATATCGTAAAATAACTGTTTTTCCCATCTCTAGTAGGGATACGTAATTTGGTCTGGTATCTTTTTAAAGCTGTCAATCAGCACCAAAGAAGCCATGGGGCTACTGTATGTTCCAGGACAAATTCGAGGGCGAAGGTTTATTCGAGACAAAGAGAGGAAGAATTAAACCTATAGGGATGATCCTAACGAATTGGTCAGTCGACTACATCTCTTGCACGCATAGACTAGAGAAGAATATTCAGCATATGATTATGAGATAGTATCGATCATAGAAGAATAAAGTGGGGCTGGAATCATACTATTATAACGTCCCTATTTATTTGGGGTGCCCGGTAGCCAACCCTAACTACTACACTACCGGGGCACCCTAGGGGGTAATATGGTCGGGATGGACCCCGAGCGGTAGGGGTTGGGATGGATGGTTCGTGGGGAATGAGGCTAGCGAGTTAGTCCAATAAGATATATTTATTACTCTAGATAGATGCTAACTACAGTAGCCCCATGACTTCTTTGGTGCTGAATGAGAGCTTTGAAAAGTTACCAGATCCAAATTATGTATCCCTACGCCGAACCATATGATCTGCAAAAAACATGTGTTTAGCAGCTGTTACTTCTGACAGTCAAAATTTAGGAATATACCTAAATGTTGACTGTCAGCTGTTGACTGTCAGCTGTTAGCTGTCAGTCAGCACCAAAGAAGCCACGGGGCTACTGTACTACATAAGTAGGCGGTAATCCCCGTGACGAGGGAGCACGCGCGATAACGGGACTGGCGAAAACTACCTAGAGACCCGGGATCGACCCTCCGGCCGGGGTGAGCCGCCAGATCGCATGTTATCCCGTCATCTCTCTAACGGCAACTCTACCACACATGCATCCAGCATCGCTTCCAACAGTCAACAACCGTGTGTTCTTCTCACACACAAACAGGCTGATCTCGACTCACGCGAGTCAGAAGCTCCATAGGTCCCACCATACTCGCTCGTCAACAGGATGCAAGATATATGAGCTATATGCTGTTCTCAACAGGATAGCAACCCAATACTCTTGACTTCCAAGGAAATGTATAAGCGTGGGTTAACCTCCTGCCAGAATAAGCCTTAAAATAATTATGCTCTTACACTATTAAGATATTCATCATATCTGGTTCAAGTCCATGTCAATTTTCTAGGAGGATATTGCACGTGAATCGAATAGTCCTAAAAGACGACGTTTTTCTAGAAGACCTGTCAGCCTAAAATGGTTGAACGAGCTACTAGAGACTGATCTGGTAGGGATGTTACTTTAATTCAGATCGAACAAAGGACATAAGTAAACTCTTACAGTCAATGACATGTATTCAAAATGGGTTTTGGTTGTCCTTGTAAAGGCTAAGACAATGAGGATCGTTACTGAAGAAATGGTACATGTTATTTATAAAAGTGATTGTAACGGTTTCCCGTCTGTAAATTATCTGCAAATGGATAATCGGACCTAATGTTACAAGTTAAGTTTTAAATTTATCGTGCCAAGGAAGAGGATAAAACATTATTATTTGACTCACGGATATATTAAGACAAGTGTCGTGGAACTATTCAAATGAACACTTAATAGTATGATGTGGACAAGATTCACGGCTAAAGAAATCGTATCGATGGATCGGAATTATTAATACTTTACTATACATGTACAAACAAAAGGGACACTTGACAATCATGATGATACCTATACATATTAAGAACGAGTTTCTTCTACGTACCGTCTATCGACGTTCCAAAACAATACATCCTATACCTAATAAGTTTTAAAGTCCGTGATATTGTTCGTATAGGCAAGCGTTAAGACATTTTTGCAAAGATCTATATCGCGAACTGGTTCATAGAACGGTTAGAGATACGTGAGGTGATCGTAACGAATCCTAGATATTTCCTGTTCGAAGAACTGAGGGGTAGACCTATCATAGGAGGATTTTATGCTAAGCAGCTTAGGAAAACAGCCCATCCGGACGTATGCCTTGTAAAGAAGAACGTCATACGCGTAGGAGATAGGGCTTACATCAAATGGTTAGGGTATAACCCTAGGCATGATTCCTTGATTTGTTATGCACACACTCGATAATTTAACCTTCTCTTCTCGTCTTGCTTCCCCTTCCGGTGTATAAAAGTGAGCAAGGCAATAGAGTTTCATACAACTTTCAAAGGTCTAGGATATAAAGTCGAAGAGTTGGGCAATGTGAAGATTGGAGAGGGATATCATCGAAGATGGTGAAGACAGAAGCTACACGAAAACATGCGATTTGACAGCCAACTGGCTAGGCTATCACACTCCAGGATGTGGGGATGTGCGTGATATAACATCCAAAGGAGGGCGACCAACCTGGGATCTTTCTTAAACCTGCCGTAGCCGAGGAGGAGAATTGGATAGAATCACCTTATCCTGAAGATGGTCAAGATGTCCTGGCAGGGCACAGACGAAGAGAGAAATACTCGCAATCAAATACTCAAGTTTTAGAAAGATGACGACGGCTGAGATGTAGACATGATGATGGCAAAATTTTGAAATCAGTGTTAATTCATGCATAATGTAAAATGTATGGGTACTTATCATCCATCCTCAATACATAATTTTAAAAGACTCTATTTTATTTATTTTACCTAAAAGATGTTAATTAAAAGTTAACATCTTGCACATAAAGTTTTGTGAAATCAGGGTTATTTCATTTACATCATCTTCAATATATATGACATCAAGATGCTCTACTATACTTATTTCACCTCAAGTACACAACTTGTTCCTCAAAGCTCTGGTATGATGCAGAGGTATAGTCTGGGCGGAAAAAGGAAGACTAGAGAGGGTTGGGTATGCGTTAATGACCAGGATTTGAAGGATGTGAGTCTGATGGGGAAACAAGGAGGAATGAAAGAGAGAGGAAGAAGCTGGCCAAGAAAATGAGAGAGAAGGAAGTAGTGAACCGGTCTAGGAGATGTATGGGAAGAAATTTGTTTATGGAAAAGGGAGAAAAACAAGGAGAGGGAAGATAGAGAGGAAGAAAAATAATAACCGAGGATACCCCACATTCCCCCCGCACCCTTTCCTACGAAGAGAGTTGCTAGCTAGTTTTCTTTTAGCTATATGCACAGTTTCTTGCCTAACCCGTAAGGGATCACCGTGATTAGGTGATGAATTTAGGAATTTAGGCGTTTATATAACCCCGTAAGGGAAATATTTTTACTAAAGTAAGGGTCACAATAATAACGACACAATTTTTTTTTTCGTTGAGCAGCAAGTTATATTCCTAACTTAGTACATTACAGTCTTATTTTTTATCTAACTCTTAATTTTTATTAGACTATAACAACCTATATTAATTTTAGGAACCTTATTGTAACACTCGTGTGTTGTAATATATATTTCATTTAGCGAACAAAGAGCGGCCCTCCCCTAACACATCTCCAGCTCTTTTTTATTTCGTAGCTTCTCCGTTTCACCAATTTATTTCTATTGTTCGCTGTTCATTTCCCCCTTTTCTCTCTTCTCTTCGTTACAGCTTCTGTAAAATACTGCAAACAACACACGCGGACTTAAGACGTATATACCAGATGATGGCTCGCCATGAAATAAGTTTTCTAGGGTTTAGTTTTCTGAAGAACTTGGGTTTTTCTGAAGTCGCGTCTCCAAATAAGTTTAACCACCTAATGGGTTTCTGAGAGGAAAGATAAAATTAATACTTTCCTCGAGTAATTTTATTCAGAGCTTCTTTGCTGTTACAAAGTTCGATAAAATAACCTAAAACTTCGCAACGCATTCATTATGAACGGATAGTTTTGCAAGAAAATTCTGGTGCATAAGTGCTTGCTTTGAGCATTATCAGATGTTTCGTGTTGTCTGTGGGCAGCGATAAATTTATCTTATTTATCAGGTTTATAAAATTCACATTATTTTACTGATGCATTAAAAAAAATTAATACTAATTTATTTCAATGAAAAGTTACATTAGGCGAAATTAAAAAAAAACAATGGTTACAAAAGAAGATGAACTATTACCTACATTGCTTGTATGCATTAATTATAATAATTTAGATATTATGGTTTTAAAATTTAGAGCCAATATTTGAAATACCATTACAATAGCATTACTCAAAACCCTGACAAAAGGTAAGACACGATTTAAAAAACAAACTGTTCATATTCGTAATAAGTTAAAAAAAAAAATATGTATTTTAGTTTATCAGTGATTTTTCTTTTAATTCAAGATATGAACATAGGATTCCAAATTAATTAATAGCTATGACTAATAGAAATAATGGTACATAGATAAAAGCAAAATGGCGTATGTTAATGTTTTATAAAGTTAAAAATCTGATAGATATATCTTCCCCCCTCCTTCCCCCCATTTATCCGAGTTCTTGAACGTGTACTTTCTAAACCAACCGATTATATCAGCAGCATAAGAGAATGACTATAAGCTAACGAGCCTACCAACTTTACCGGGAAAGGTATTTTCACACCTTACAGGGTTCCTTTACAAGCCGCAATATACATGAGACCATCGGCTTTACCTCCACTCCGAATAAAGTCTCGCTACAGATTGCTATCGATCAAGATAAATCCGTTGACCCCGACTGTATTTGAACCCACGAACATCGGGTCTTGAGGAGAACAATTTCCCCCAAGACCACCGGGGTCGACAGACAATAAATATATCGGAATTGTTGCTATCTCCCGAGGAGGGATTTTAAAGTTGTGTAGTAATTCTCGTTCTTCGTGCTGAAACATGCACTTAACTGTTAAACTAACAAATATCCAAACTCGATAAGACGCAACTATTTCACAACCACGATGAATAACGAGAATACTACTGTAACTGCAGTTTAGAGAGAAAAACTTTTCGTGGATTAAAATATATACACTCGTGGTCTAGGAATTATTTCAACATGTTTTTAATCTTTCTACTTAAAATAAAAGTTAAAATTGAAAGGCATTTTCTAAATAAGTATTGTGCATTCTAATTTTAATTGGAAGAATCTTAAAAAAGAAAATGCAGACTTTTCTTTTCAGTAAGCAATGATAATATTTCAAAGAGCTTTATTTTATCTGTACAAAAATACAGCTGCGGATAGCTTGAATTGACGTATGAATACGTGAAGTTATATCTAGTAAATGTTTTATCTGTAATTTAAGGCTCTTGTGTTGAAATTGTACCGTAAACAGGACAAGGTGGGTCGTAGAAACGCAAGTTACAAATATTATATTACTTTGTTTGTATATTGAAAACTTTTTTCCGGCAAAGTAAATTAAATAGTACTCGAGTAGTTATGTTTAGTCGAATTTTAAATATATAATAATTTAAAAAATAAATATTTGACTTTAGCACAATGTAAACTACTAATATTTTTTATGAAGCAATAAAGTTATCTTCAATTTCTAGGCTGTCTATCGCAATTATTCAGGAATTGATCAGATAAGTAAAGAATCAATAAACAAAGCACATATATTAAGGCAATATGATATTTATAATGTCTCAAAATAAATGTATTATAAAAACATCAAACATACCGGCCTTAACTCGAGTTTGTCGTCCATTCCAATTCAAGGGGAACATCTCTTGGAATGCAAAGACGCTAACAGGAGATCGGCTAATATAAAATACTTCTCATACCAAAATGGTAGTGATGATTATTAACATATTGAAAACCTTGACTTTTAAAGTTTATAAATAATTACGATTATGAAATCAATGGTCTTTGCGCATGACCAAATGATATTGGCCAATGAGGATGGACCAGTTGGATGTGTGGGATGAAATGTTGGACATTCCTGGACAGTAGGCGAGATGTCAACAAATTACTGACAGGGTAATAACATGCATCTCCCAGATGTATTATTATTTTACTGATTTCCAATATACTTTCGTTATTGATAGTTAAAATTATTGTTCCTAAATATTTAAAATCATTAGCCCTTTCAAATGACATAAGTTTTATTAAATATTACATTCCATATGATTCCTTCGCTTCACTACTTTTAAAGTATTATTATTATTATTATTATTATTAGCACCGCGTCTTACTACCCGTTCGGGTTATTACGCACTTACGCTAATGTGTAATGGTAGGGTGATTGTGAGATGAAATGGAGGACCTACAGTTTAACGTGGGATACGAACCACGGTTGAGGCCTGACATTCCCCACATTCACAGGATGTCTTGTCAGAGGTGAAAGAAGGGTTTGGTAATCAGATAAATCCGTGCCGGTTAGCTTAAAGTACAGCTGGGATATATTTAAACACGGGCCGGGAGGAAATATATTTTAATAACCTTCACCCGTCCACCACAGACAGACCTGAAGACCATCCCTTGAAAAGCAGTCTGTAGTCATCCTTAATAAGTCACACATGTATAATAATAATAATAATAATAATAATAATAATAAGTCACTGTTAGCAACACATCAGTTGAAATGTTGGAAATGTGATGCCATGGATGTTAATCATGAACTTTACTCAGTCTGAGAAAAATAATATGGAAGCGGTTTAAACACGATCCTTGAGAAAATGGCAGAAAATATCATGTAATGACAAAGTTATTCATCATGAAGTGTTCGTTCGTAAGATTAAATGAAAGGACAATGATTTGGAAATCTATAAGACTAGACATAGGTGGTTGGTTAGGTCTAACAATCAGTTTATGAGAACGATTATTTAGGGTAGAATTGGAATCAGGACGATCACAACTACAGTGTATGAAACATTATTAAGGATGGTACAGGAACCAACGGCAATGGACCCAGATAATCAATCATCAAGCTATAGATCGAAGTTTAAAGGTGAAAAATAAAATCTACAAAGTTTATATATAAATATACACCAGTATAATTATTTGTTTTATATCATATTTCCCAAAAGATAACATTCTATCTCCGTCATCCAAAACTGTTTAATTTCACTTCTTCACTTGCAGTAATACTCAGAGTATGTTGTAAATTATTTCTAAACGCACCTCGCCTGGTCTCAAAGCGTGTTACGAAGTATAAGTTTGTTTTCAGAAGTTGCAACTGAACATTAACAAGTTTCGACAACAGGACTCCATCTCTGGAGGTCGTTGAACCGTTAACAAACTACGTTCTACCACCGTCTGTTGTTTTGGTGAGGAACATATTCGGTTAACTTTTAGGCTCAAGTTTTGGTCGACGTACAAGGGGTGTTCCTCTACNTACCCCCTTATTGTTTTAATAGTTTGAACTTAGAGTTCGGTTTCCCTGAATAATTTGCTGTAGAAGTTAATCCGCCATTGACTACCCCGGGAGCGAGAAAGGGTGTCAATACATATCTAATTGGGTAGTCATAGGATGCAGATACATTTATGTGGGAAGTATTACATATATACATACACACATACACACACATATATATATACACACACATAAACATACATATATATACACACACATAAACATACATATATATATACATACATCACATACACACACATATATATATATATATACACACATACCTAATCACGCCGTTCCCCTACAGGGTAGGCAAGAAACTGTGCATATAACTAAAAAACAACAACTCCGTACTTAATCCATCCTCACTAACTTTCTCCACACTTCCCTATCCTTACATACTTCCTTCTTCGACAACATCCATACACCGAGTCATACATGCTCTTTTATTCTTAAAACGTAATATTTCTCTTTCTACACAAATTCGACCACAATATTTAGCCTCGTCTTACATGCCCCATTCCTTCCTTTTGATCCACACACTCTACCTTCATATATTCGCTTTGTTACTCGATCCACACTCATCCTCTCAACATACACAAACCAACTTCCTTCACAATGACCTATCCGATTCCCTTTCAAACCGCACTCTTTCAGCATTGTTGAGCCGTTGAAATATTCAAAAAGGGTAAGTTGTATATAAGTTGAAGCAGTCAAGTGAGACGGATGCCATACAGGCTGTGTTGAGGTTAAACAATGATGGGCATCACTACATGCAGCTATATTAAGTAATCATGTGTGAATAAGTATTCAAACTATTGTCAGTATAGGTCTGTAAATGTAGTCATTTAAATGTTATAATAATAATAATATTTAGCACCGCGTCTTACTAACCGTTCGGGTTATACGCTTTTAAGTACTATTTACACTAATGGATTAGGAATTGAGAAGGTTGAATTAGAGGAAGTGAACCCGCATTTGCGTGGAGGGAGAGTGGGAAACCATTTAGAAAAAACTCAGTTCACCCGAACCGAGATTCGAACCTCGATCTCCCCGTCCTCAGCAGTCGAGCTTAACACGACAAGCGCGTTAGCCAACTACGCCACCGAGGCGGGTCATTTAGGTGTTAAACTATTAGATTATCGGGACTATAATAATAATAATAATAAATCTGGAAGAAAAATAAAATGTTTCTCCAGTAGAAGCCTTTACCTTAATTTACTTCAACAGTTCTTGAATATCTATCACGGATGTTCTAAGAATTTGATGACTACTTTTTATAGGTTTATTAGCGTTCATTGTTTAAAGCATTTTCATATTTAATAAAGGTAATGAAAGAGCTTGTTAGTTAGTAAGACACAAACAAACTCTCATATTGGTCTCATTGCTTCTGTTGTGTCTCAAATATCGACCATTAATAAGGAATGGTTGGTTTTACCGTTCTTTAAATTTCCAAATGTTGAACATGAAAACTGTCAAATACTTCCTTGTTTCATGGACAAGATATAAAGTACCATTTTCATTGAAAGGGTCTTATCCGATAGCTAATAAAGCTACAAGATATACTTTCACGAATTTCATTTTGTTTATTTACTTGAGATTACTAACGGGAACGTCGTGAACAGAACAGATTATATCAGCACACAAGAATTTTTTATGAGCGAGAACGAAAGGGCTTACCAATTTTGCCCGGAAAGATATTTTCACATAACGCCCAGTGTTCATTTACATGCCGCGATCGACAGCTTTATTTCCTCTCCGAAGGAAGTTGTGCTACGGATTCTTATCGCTCAAGATACATCCGTCGACCACGGCTGGGTATTTTATGTACGGGTTATGTTTATCGTGTGGCACATATGGAGACTTGCCATCCAGTTCTGTCCCCTGTATGTAGACTATTTGTCGCTCTGGTGGCTCAGAACTGCCCAGGGTGCACCTATAGAGGCTGTCTTCACGTCGTATCCGCGATGAGATGATGTGATGATAGTAACCACGGAGGTGTGGAGCCGGGGTGAGCCTCGAGATCATTCCACTTTCGGGACAGATACCCGAGTTACCGGCCGGGAATTGAACCCGGGATCTAAGCTTGTAGCCAGGAATACTGACCACTACACCACGGGGGTGGTTTGTACAATATTTATTGTCTATGAATAGCGAAATTGTGCTGACAATAGCATAAAGCCACTTGCGTGTCGCCGGTACCTGTGGTATCAATGATAATTCGTTGAAAAACAACTTAGGTGGCCGCATGGTCTAAGGCGCTACTCCCGCAGGAGATTAGACTGCCTCTGATGGGGAGATCGAGGTTCAAATCTCGGTAGGTTAGGGTGGGTTTTTTGTTCAAAATGGTTTTCCACTCTCCTTCCACGCAAATACGTGTACAGTTCCTCTAAATATAACATTCATAATCCCTAATATTATCATCGTAATTAAAACATAAGCGTATAAACCGAACGGGTAGTAAGACGCCGATCGAAGCCGATGATTATTTTACGCACGTCCATCACAATCTCTGTCTTAAACTAAGAATAAGAATCGCCCTGATTCTGTGAGGAATCCTGTCCAGCTTATTGGCAGATTATTGACACTCTAAGCAAAGAGTCCCGGGTTCAATATTCCCGTGTCCAGGTGTCATTCGTCAAGTAATCTAATGTTTTAAAAAATGATTATGTTCTTAGGTGTTAGCCCTGTGACTTTTTGTAGGACTCTAATAATCCACCAGCTTCGGCATTAAGTAGGAATATAAAATTGGTTATCTATTGTATTTTGTTAGGAATATAACACACCATTTGTTAGAAATTTGATGAGCTATCTTTTCTCTAAACATACTCATCAAACTAATGTATATTTAGGAAAATGTTTAAAATATGACGTAATCTCTTTTAATCTAAAGTAAGTAGGATCGATTTTCTTTGATGTTGTTTCGTTTTATGTTAGTGAATTAAATTGCAGACGCCGGTAAGGCTATGTTTATATATATAAGCGTTCTACTTTGTTTGCAATATTAAAAAATATTCTTTTGAAGTTCTACCGGGTATTATATATTATTATTTTAATTTGGTGAAAAAAGGACAGAATTATACCTTAGGGAAGATGAATATTTAATTTATTTAAATTTAAGCCTAGTGTAGATAATGTTATATGTTAAATCTGACATAAAAAAAAGCCCGGTAAAATCTAGATCGTGACAGGAAGATCCGAGGTCGAAACCCGAAAGAGGCGGTTATACACATATTATTTATCACTTTAGTTTTCCCATCCTCTCTTCATTATTATGTTACTGCACTTAACCTAAGCTATTCCCCTCCTCCCTAACACTTATGGGTGTACAGCAATAGCGCTTGTATCAAACGTACCAGTAAACAAGACTTAAACATAATTCAATATTGAAAATATTGAAAGAATTGTCACACGGGAGTTATTTCTTTAAAAAAATATCTGAGAATGGTAAAAAAATTGGTAAAACTTCTTAGATCAATTTAATGATAATCAACTATATATATATATTTTAGCACCTCGTCTTACTACCCGTTCAGGCTACACACTTATGTACTAACTACGATAATGATTTTAGGGATTAGTAAAGCTATATTTAGAAGAAGTGTACCGGAATTTTCATGCGGATAGAGTGGAAAACCATTTTGAAAAACCACTCTCAGTATACCTGATCGAGATTCAAGCTCCGAACTCCTATCAATTGCAATCGAGTCTGACAAGAGAGTGGCGGGAATAATTTATTTTGTCGACACTTAATACAATTATAAAACTAATCATTAACGTGGCAAACTCATGGAATTCACCGGGAAAACGTTTAGAGAATAATTAAATGTAAAAACATAATTAATTTGTTGAAACGCACATTTAAGGTGTTATTAAAAAGTGTTTTATCCTACAATTAAAAAGTGTTTCGAGCGCTCAAGCGAGCTAGACCGAACGAGCGGCCGCCTCCGTTAGTGATAGTAGTGCCAACATTTGCGGATAGAGGGTGTCATGTGGTCAACACAGCAATTTCTCCAGCCGTTAATCTCGGTTTTCTAAACAATACCTTCTACCACTTTATTCAAGTATCTCCTCAATTGTCCTCACGAGACTTGAGTTACAAACCCATTGCTTCACATATACATTTTGTAAACGCCTGGGATCGAAACCGGGACCTCTGTGGACTAAGACCACTATAACACAGAGACGATAGATTTCTGATAAAAATATATCCTGCAATCTATTTTAACCACTCTACTTAGACCCATTATGCTAAAACTTATCAATCAACGCGTATTTTCAAAATAATAGTGTTGTCTTACAGCCACTTTAGCGCAAGTGGGGTCTTAAGTGTCCACTTAGTTGTATCCCACTTATCGTGAACTACCAACTACTTGTATCTCTGATCTTATCGGACACGAAGGTTACTAGAAAATGTCACGTAGTAATATGACTATTCATTGACGTGTTGATTAGTGAGATTATATGCAACACTTCAACACTTATACACCCACATGATATAGGGGGTTGAGATGAGAAGGGTAAGCGACATGAAGTGCGCCCGAATCAACATGGAGAGATGGGAAAAACACCGATGGTAATAATTTCAGTTACAATTCACTTTATTATAGTGCTGGCCAACAGTTACAAGAGCTATTAACAAGCAAGCTCGGAACCTTGCATGTAATTATAAATACGTAATAAAATAAACAATCATAGCTAAGACCTGCCTCGGTGGCGTAGTTGGCTAATGCGCTAGTCGTGTTGAGCTCGACTGCTAAGGACGGGGAGATCGAGGTTCGACTCTCGGTCGGGTGAACTGGGGGTGGTTTTTCCTAAATGATTTTCTACTCTCCCTCCACGCAAATGCGGGTTCACATCATCTAATTCTACCTTCCTAATCCATTAGCGCAATTAGTACTTAAAGCGTATAACACGAATGGTTAGTAAGACGTGGTTCTAAATAATAATAATAATAATAATAAATCATAGCTAAGTAATTATATATATATATATTATTATTCTAACCTTTCACCCTTTCTTAATGATGTGAATGGCTATTGATTTCCATTACTACTCTTTATTAAGGTAATCTATAATAATAATAATAATAATAATAATTTTATTTATCTATTTATATTATAGATATTATATTATAGATTACCTTAATAAAGAGTAGTAATGGAAATCAATAGCCATTCACATCATTAAAAAATAATAAAAAGGGTAAGCAGAATAATGGAAATCTAAATAGTAGATCCTGGATAGCTCAGTGGTAAGAGCAGTGGCGTACTAAGCCGAAGGTCCCGGGTTCGATTCCCGTGTCCAGGTGTCATTTTTCAATTTTCAGAATATGACATCTAAGAGGGAATATCCCCACTAAAATGCATTAACAATAGTTTCGGCTATTTGTTTCATGAATATATACAAGATCCTGTACAATTATATATATATAATTGTCGAATGGCTGCTAAATTGCCAACTACCGAGTCGCTAATGGCTGCGTGGTCTGATGGCTGTGATCTCATATAATCACATGTTTATAAGCTGACGACTTCCGCACGTCCATCTTAGACTCTGCCTTAAACTATGAGTGAAGAATGACCATGGGCACGGGACGAATCCTGGATAGCTCAGTGGTAAGAGCAGTGGCGTACTAAGCCGAAGGTCCCGGGTTCGATTCCCGTGTCCAGGTGTCATTTTTTAATTTTCAGAATATGATAAATAGTAGAGGTTGAACAGGTATTGGGTAAACTAATGTGGAATCACTTAAATAACTCTTAGAGTTTGTCTCGGTCCTGAATCTTTTCTAGCTAGGTTAGGTTAAGTTAGGTTAGTTCAACATCCGGGAACGAAATTAGTGTGTGGCTCTTAAAAATTTGGGGAGGCAATTCAACTGCAACCCGATAAGGTAGCCAGAAGGCCAAACATCGGCATCGTTGATCAAGGGAAAATTATTCTCTTTAAAACAAATATGAAAATAATAGTATGAACTAAATGTTGTGTTTAGTTTTGAACAGAAAAGGTATAAAAATAATAATATTATACTATAAAGCCACACGGCTGACTCACTCACTGACATTAATGTCTACCCACTCCAGATGAGATAGAAACTTAAAATTTGGCAAACTATTAGCTTTTAGCATGTAACCGAGGGTAAAAGTCCAAAAATAAATATTTTTTTTTAAATTTAACCCCCGTAAAAAAATCAAAATGTTGGAGCTACTTTAATGTCAGTGCGGTATATAAAATACTATACCGGTAACTTTAAGTTGTTACGTTCAAAACAACGCTGGAGTTACATTAGTTTACATCACCTTGCAAAGAAAACTCACCGGGGCTTTAGGGGTGGACCCCCCAATGAGAAAAGCGAGTTAAATATAAAGTTCCTTAGTCAAGTGTGACTTAATGTCGGGGGAAGGGGGAAAACTACAGGAGAAAACAGGTCACAGGTGATAAATATAAATATTAAAAAAAAATATTAATAGTTTGGAAGTCAGAAAATTAGTGTCCGTACACGTAGACGCTGAACCGGTGGATCCTCGCGCTTCGCTGACTTATTTTTACTAACTCTCCACTACCGTAAATCCATCTTCAGCGCTTTCTGACGCGGGCTGTGGCCCAGTTGGAGGTTGCGCAACAATCTTGTGGTGGATAACAGACTGGCTATCTATTATTGAGTTTAAAGCTTGGCTAAAAGTTGATTTAGGTGATTTATGTGATTTAAATAGGCGAGAATTAGATGGGGGGGGGGGAGATAAATTGGAAAATAAGAGTGTGAATATAAAGAGAATTGAGTTCCAACTAAAACTAGATATACCGGATACTTACAAGATAAAAGCATCGACATTTGGGATTTCAAAACATCATCATCGTTGCTCAAATCCTTTATCCGAGATGACAGGTTATAAACTTTGCTAATCAGCGAATTTAACAGCTGTATGCTAACTGCTTCCCGATTAGCTGATGTAGGATCGCGTAGCTCCTCGTAAAACTGCTTAACTTGAGAAGTAGGCTTATCTTACCACTCTGAAAAAAAAGGACGCGGATGTAGATTTTGTGAGGATAATATCCCCGGATGAAGTTTTGGCCTTTTTAGTATACGGGACACACTAGAAAATAAATTTCCCATTTTTCATTTTTTTTAAACCCTCATATCCTGTCTCATTAATTTTGATTATAATAATTGTAATTAATACATGTGATTGTAACCAGAACGGGTAGTAATGCGTGGTATTTAAAATTATGGGTTGAAAATAAAGCCCTGAAAATGATCTTTTCACACCGTTTTGATTCTTCTGCTCGGCACTGGCTAGTCTCCAGCTGTGGAGACTTCATAATGTCAAATAATCCCTTCCCCACCCCCTCCTACCATATGGGTTTAAAGTATTTTTCTCTTGTCGAGGGTGTCATTCGGAGGAAGACTCCTCCGTTCAAGTCGACCCTCATTTCTTTTGGCCGGAAAGTTGACAAACTTTGGTCTATCAGTTTGGTGAATACCCACCCAAGTTTAGTTGAACGAGTTACGGAGAAACAGAAAAAGTTTATCTATGAATACGAATGAGCTTCTTCCTTTAAAGAAGTTGTTTCAAGGGAGGTAGGAAGATCTTTCAATTGGTTATAAACTGCAAGGATACAACTTTGAGCTCAACTCAAAACCTACTCTTTTTTTTCTCTAAATTTGCATTTAAATTAAATTAAATAATATCTTGTTAATGTTTTTAGCAATGGCGGCTCGTGTATAGGCACTGCGGAACTGCAGCACCCCCTATTCCCGCTTGATTGTATCGATAACATTTAATATAATAAGTCCTTTTTTATTTATTCTTTCTTTATTTATGTAGTACAATATATATTCTTTAAGCGTTATGTCAGTACTTCACTAGAAATCCCCCAGTTTATTAAAAAGATACAAACATATTTGTATGGAACTGTGCGCTTCACAGTGCCAGCGACGTGGTGTTTGACTGTTGTGCGCATGCCAGGTAGACAGAGTACTGTTACTCTAGCAGTGCCGGCTCTGGCATGATGGGGGAAGGAAGTTGTTTTTTTTTACTCAGTGTGTGCTGTGCTTAAAAACCATGTACCATATTCTTGAATGTGATAAAGTGTAGAAGAGTATAGAATTAGATTATATTCTGCTTCCAGCTATTCTATTTGATTAATTTTTTTAGGTTCTTTTATTTAACAGAAAGACTAAATGCTCTTGCAGTACTTTCAATGGAGAAAAACTTCCTCAGTTGTCATCCAGAGATCAAGGAGAAAATTATTGAACTTTTTGCGCAAGTTAAAACAAGAAGAATGGATTTCATTTTTAAATGAATAGATCAAGCTTGAACTGTAACAATTTAAGTTAAAGTAAGTAAAAAAAGTTTTTTTTGTTAAGATTTTATCAAGTTCCTGAATAGATTTTCTTTTTATACATGTTTTTTTCCTTTCACACAATTTTAAAACAAAGGCTAAATATTTTCTGGATCAGCACCCCCACTAATTTTAGCTACGAGCCGCCACTGATTTTTAGTTTATTTACATCTTAACATATAAAACAAATACATTCAATATTCTTTAATATGTTGACACCCGCTTCGGTGGCGTAGTACGCTAGCGCGATAGTTTCGTGTTTAGCTAGATTGCCAAGGACGAGGAGCTCTAGGTTAAAGCCCTGGTTGGGTGCACTGAAGCAACAAAAAGTGCCGTAAATCATATTCCCGTACGCCTCTAATTAGTGTCGGTAGTGTAGTCTAGCGAGAATAGTCAGAACTAATTTAAACTGTATCTGTTATGTTTTCATAGCTCAGTAGAGCACTCATTAACCAAAATCAGCCAACATATATTCCGTTGAGAGGAAAGTAGAACAGAATCTAAGCATGGTTGCACAAATAAACATGAGTAACACAAATACAGTTTTAACAAGTTTCACCTACTCTGGTGAAGAACGCTACCGTAAATTAATGTATCTATATACGTCATATATTCCAAATTTAGCGTTTCAGTGTGGCTACTATAGTTTTAAAACGTGGAAAGGGGTAAAGTGGGAACATTTCTGTTGGCAATATGTGTGGGCAGGCTAAATGGCCATTTACAGTCCTACCAAATATCCCGCGGTGGCATCCCCTCCCTCCCTGCCTTATTTCCATCCTCCACATTCTCCTGACCCACAAAAAAAAAAAAATCCCACTAGGAATATCGAGTAAAGTCGCAGGGTCAAAAATAGCGAACCGTATTCTAACCTTTCACCCTTTCTTCTAGCTACAGCGACTACAACATTTCTAGATACCAGGTTCTTCAACTTTGGTCATCCCTACATGTGAGCGTGAAAATTATCTGTGTAATCAAACTTTCTCCTAGGAGAGAGCTCAAATCATAAGGGAAACGGATATTTTACTCTCTCCTCCGTAAGTTGTATAAAGAGTTCTGTGATCCTTCGAAATGTTACCGTAATATATCTCTGTTGAAACCATCAAAGAGGCATATATTGCACAAGACTTATATCAGTGTGGATAAAATGTCCTGGATATATTTGACCATGACAAATATCTTGGGGTTTATCTAAAGACATCTTGCCTTCGGTCTTTAAGACGACTCGATTGCCGAGTTTCAGTTTCAGTTGTAATGAGATATCTAATAAATGTGTGTGGAAAAACTCGTATGAACAGTCAGTAATGAATGTGTGATTAAAGAGTGTGGTTTGTATGCAAGGATAGGGAAGTGTGGAGGAAGTTAGTGAGGTTGGGTTAGGTACGAAGTGTTTGCTTTTTGAGCTATGTGTTTAGTTTCTTCTCTACCCCGTACCCCGTGGTTAGGTACCATAAGATGGGGCTACTTGGATACCTTTTTAGCACACATTTTCAACTGATTCGTTGAATTTTTAGAATGGATCAACTAAAAAATATGTACTGTACTGACCCGACCTTCCAGGTAACATGTTTGGAATAAAAATTGGAATACATTCAAGAAGAAAGGTAAATAAAAAGGATGCCCAAGTAGCCCTGGGACTGGGGCTACTTGGACACCCACACTTATTTCTAATTTAAACGTGAGGTAAACTCTCTGGCTATCCAAGCTAGCCCGTAATGTGAACGGAATTTTATATGCATGCTTTTTATTAATAAAAAAATACTTGGATGTATCCTATATTAGTAAAAAAAATTCATCACGATTTACAGACGACCTGGATCGCTTTATGTTGGATGCAATTCTAACGGAAAGGTTGTTTCGATCTATGAAAGATTCAAGAAAATCTGGACCTGGAGTGTTGTTTTTAAAGAGTCGTACTTGTTTGCCTTGTTTGTCTGTATATCTGCCCGTGTCTAATAGAATCCCTAGTTAGCTACCACACCAAGGGTTTCCGTAATGGTGGCTTCTTCATTTTTGCTTAGAACAGTAGGATGTCCAAAAGGTTTTGGTTTCTGTCCAAGGGTCTTCGGTATAAGCGTTGTCCGAGGCACTTTGAATTTTTTTACAGTTTTTTTTTTACATACCACTCCCCCTTCCGAAATGCCACCATTGTTGGTTTTTTTTACAAATCTTCATTCGTTAGAATTTGCATAGGGCTTTGATCTTGGGGTTTTTTCGTACTTTATTACCATTTTTCATTAACAACTAACACATGTAACAAAGGAATCAGGGCTGTAACGAAAAATAATATATATATATATGTAAATATATGTGTGTGTGTAAAAAAATAACTGCCTCATAGCATGCCCATCTTACGGTATGTATGTAGTTTACATATGCCTGTGACCTGAAAAATTTCCCTTTAAACACAGTCAAGCCCGCTAATGCAGAGCCAAATTTATTGGTCAACAAACAGATAGTAGGTATTGAGGAGAACTCTACCAATAAGGCCTATTTTCTTACACATATGTTTAAGGTGGTGATAGTGAGAACGTGAGTATAGGTTCCTATTTTTTGCAAATTGCTTCAATATAAAGTTCTAGTTTAATTTTCTACACACTACACAGTAATAATACCAACATCCATTAATATGTATCAAGGGCATGGTGTAATTTGGACTTAACGTTTTAAATAGATATAAAAATTGATTGGGGCAAAGTGTCATATGAACATTATTTTATCTTTTAAATAAAAATGAAAATCTTAGGTTCAATTTTTGCGAGAACCTTAACATAATATTCAACACCTTTTAGAATCATTTCAAGTGTAAAATCAAAATTAACGTATTTACTTAAGTAGAATTTTAATATATAAATTTTATTTCAGCTAAAATTATGTTGTTACAAAAAGTTCAAAATGTATTTGCTGCTAGCTCTCGTTGCTTTCCATCACAGGTCAAAAGTTATTTCTAGTTAAATAATATATACAGCTCTATAGAACCGCACTCGTGACCAATTTGAGTGAAAACGTCGTCATGCGCTCCACAGAGGAAGCTCGCACAGTCGTGTACTATTATTTGTTTCGTATCCCAACCACGAAGAGAGATGGCAGCACGTGCGTGGAGAAGTCGTTCTGCCATCTAGCGTCAGTTTCCTCGACTAAGAGGCGGGAAGCTAATGATCGATTCTGCGCGGTGAGCACAATCTATAAAGAACGCGAGAGTGCTCCGTCCATGCTCGACACTTGTGGGGACGAGTAATACCAGGTTAACCTGAGAGATTATTTCATAACATCTTACTAATCGTTAGAACTATTCAGTTTCCAACACATAGCACCAATCTGTGTTTAGGATGAGGATGCTTGAATTTAGAGGAAGGAGAGTAGAAAACCATTTAGGGAAAAAAAAACTTTTCGTATACCGGACCGGTATTCGAAACCCGATATCACTAGCATCAGCATTCCTGTATTACTAGACTGACACCTTAGATCATTCGACCACCGAATTGGGTTAGGACTTAGATCATCTACAGTAGCCCCATGGCTCCTTTGGTGCTGACTGACAGCTTTGGAAAGTTACCAGACCAAATCATGTATCCCTACGCCGAACCATATGATCTGCAAAAACATGTGCTTAGCAGCTGTCACATCTGACAGTCAAAATTTAGGTATATACCTAAATGTTAACTGTCAGAAGTCAGCTGTGAGCTGTCAGTCAGCACCAAAGAAGCCATGGGGCTGTTGTATACTAGTGGTTCTCAAACTTGTTTTAGATTGTAGATCTTGATCACGGATAAAAGTCCAATGTAACCTCACGATAAAATTTGCCCAAATAACAAGTCAAATGTCAGATACCAGGTGATCAAAGAAGAAAATTCCCCCCATTCATCTAGTCAGTTTTCTTTTGAGAGCTGCTTGCGTGCCCCTGGGCTTACACGTACAACAGTTTGAAAGCCACTGGTTCACAAAGTAATATGTGTGATCTATAATCAGTAAGGATATTGAACATCTACTATGGGATTTATTCCATAAATTAAATCGTGTTGAAGCAGATACTGGCTCTTCTATAGTTAACATATATGGTAGAAGGAAGGGCTCGAACTTACTCATATAAAAAAGTTCACATGACCTCATCAGTAAAAAAAAATTTACATGGCGTCTCTTGCACTTCAATATTATAAAATTGCCAGGGACTACTCACAAACAATCAAAATAACTCTAAAAATATCGATTTTTCAAATAAAACTTTCAAAGTTACAAGGAAGGACTCAGAATTACCTACTTAAAGAGAGCTTACATGACACGATCAGATAAAAAAAATATAGCTGTCACTGGCTCTTATATAGTCAACTTCTATGGTAAAAGGAAGGGCCCGAACTTACATAAAACTATTTCACACGACCCGATCAGATAATAAATAAAAAATTCAATAAGTGTATCTACCACTTCATACTACAACATTTCCAGGGACACCTAACAAACAATCAAAACAGCTCCAAAAATATCAATTTTTTGTATAAAATATTGTATGTAAAAGGAAGGCCTCGGAATTACCTACTTAAAGAGAGTTTACTTTTAACGATCACTATATTTTTTATCCGATCATTAAATGTAACTCTTTTTAAGTAGGTAATTACGGGCCCTTCCTTTTACATAGGAGATAGTAAAAGAATAATAACTGGTCATGGAATCAAAACCGGGACCTTTTCAAATGTTCTACTACTAATTTAACGGTGAGATAAGGCTCAAGGCTTGAAACTCAAATGTTAATTACAATGAGGTTGGTTTTAAACATGTGGGGTGTTACTGTCTTTGTATCCTCTATTATTTGGGTAAATTTGTGTGAAGTTCCTTTAAATTACCGTACAGTAGAGCGCGCATGACCTGGTTACACGTGGCCGTGTGAACCACGAGTTATTTTAAGGATACTGGAGTGGGTTGCTGATCAAACACGAATGAAAATGCCCACGGAATAGTCAAGGTTTTGATTATTAAATAAAAAACAACACATACACACACTAAATTAATGACAACTAAACAAGTCATTATATAAAATAGAAACAGTCTTAATCAAATCTGTAAGTTAATAAACCAATAAGAACACTTGAAATTAGAAGTAAACTAACTACACAAATTAACAACTTTAAAATACGTAATAACTATTCAAATATTAAAAAGTCACAAAAATGTTCATTAAAAAGTAGTCCACAATAACAATAAATGTCTACATCACCCGTGCAGTCCACATAAGCCCCCATATCAGTGGCGTGCGGTGACTTTTCTCAAAGAGGACTAGGTTTGAAGACACCTTTCATTATGGGGTTAAAGAGGAATACTCTCCATATAATATACAATATGTTAACTTAGCAAATACACTTTTACAGGTCATAGGGTAGGCAAATTTCTCCCTCCAACCGATTCACAATATTTAGACATGGAATAAACAAACAAATACATAAATAAATAAAACCAAAACTAGGAAAAAAATAAACACATAAATAATTACGTGTATAGTCTTTCATTTTTGTTTTAGCAGAAATGTCTGGAGTTGGCCTACTTTTCATTATTACTTGCTGCTTTTCTTCAAAAGACCCGCCTCGGTGGCGTAGTTGGCTAACGCGCATGTCGTGTTGAGCTCGACTGCTGAGGACGGGGAGATCGAGGTTCGAATCTCGGTCGGGTGAACTGGGGGTGGTTTTTCCTAAATGGTTTTCCACTCTCCCTCCACGCAAATGCGAGTTCACTTCCTCTAATTCAACCTTCCCAATTCCTAATCCATTAGAGTAATTAGTACTTAAAGCGTATAACCCGATCGGGTAGTAAGACGTGGTGTTAAATATATATTATTATATTCTTCAAAAGTGAGGGCTCCAAACGAAATTGCCAATAATCGGTCGAGAGCACAGCATTGAGAAAGGTGATCGGCACTGCTACACCCCACTCAACTACCTTCACTATCCCTGCTACTTGTCTCAGGTCCCTTCCCCAAGCTTTGTTGTGAGGGAACAGTTTTCAAATCCGAGTCCCCTTCCATAGTTCACACTTTTAAAAATTGTCAAACTAAATTGACAATCGAACACTTTAACACGTCACAAGATCTCTTTCAACAATGGGAACAATTACATAAGCTTAACAACCACAACACTACCACTTATAAGAAGTAAACCTAAATTACATTTACCTTTGACAGAACGCCCAGTGTTAGCATATCTCTTATTATAGAGACGGACTAGGCTGGTTTCACATAGTCCTTTCCCCGGTAAGAGCCGATAAGACTCGAGCGCTTCCGATGTTAGTTGGGAGAGGGGAAGGGGTCCGCGCAAGCAGCGGGAATATCATTGAGTATTGTGACAGCGCTTCTGATGGTAGTGTGTTGTCATTGTAGAGAGGGAAGGGGGTGTGGGGGCAGCGCACAAATAGCTAGAATATCGTTGAGTATTGTGACGCAAATTTTAACTAAGATAGATTTTATTTTATGCTTTTATTTCTCGTTAAAATTTAACTCAAAATAAATAAACTAGAAATGTCTGGGGACTAGCCTAGTCCTACTAGTCCATTGACGGCACGCCACTGCCCCATATGTCTCCGCACATGACACACTGAGATGACCCGCGACAAACGATCGCCAGACTCGCTGACTCACTCGCAAACACGTCAAATCACCCGCGGACACGCCAACCCGCTCGAGCGCGCTAGCCCGATCCTAGACACCCTAACCCGCTCGAGCATGCTAGCCCGATTCTAGACACTCCAACCCGCTCGAGCACGCTAGCCCGATCCTAGACACCCCAACCCGCTCGAGCACGCTAGCCCGATCTTGGACACGCCGGTCCACTAACTTCACTGTCCACAATTCGGACTGGGTACTCCCGGACTCACTGGTTGAGAACCGAGAACTGAGCACACCTGGCTATCGCTGACCGGGTGGTCCCAGCTAAGGGTCTGGAATCCTCCACTTCTAGAATGCTTGGCCAGAATTAAAAGGACCCAGACACTTTCAGACGTGTGCCCCGCCCCGTCCTCCCCCTTGCCCCTCTAATCCCCCAGCCGAGTGAGAAGGCAGCTACATACATACCTGCTAGACAAGGAGGGAGACAGAGAGAACAAGGAGACCAGCCAGGATAAACAAAGAGAGTGCGCCGGTCCCGCTGTTAGACACTAATCTCGTTACAATGCCATCATCAACCATATTATACTACTAATAGCCACATGGCTGACCCACTTTTAGATGAGCTAGAAACTTGAAATTTTAAAAACTTATAGCTTCTAGCCTGTAACCGACGAGATGATTCCAAAAAGTAAAAAAAAAAAAAAAAACCCCCGAAAAAAATTCAAATTGGGGGAGCAACTTTAAAGTCAGTACGAACCTTTCTTTGGAGGTATCTTGTGGCTAAACGGTAAGACCTATCAAAAAACGCCTCTGGAATTACATTGGTTTACATCCACTTGCAAATACAACCCACCGGGGGTTTGGGGGCGTAGCTAACTAAAGAACTAGCCCCCTAAAAATGTTTTTTTTTTACTAATCCTAGAGCATTTACTACCAACGGTTTATTCCAAGGGAGAGATATGGGGAAAGTAGTTATGAGGAATTTCCCCCCAATTAGCGTGGATAGGAGTCGGTAAATCCACAGAGAGATATCACATTTGGGAAAACCGTCCAGAATGTATCTGGCAGAGATTCGGACCTCAACCTCATCATGGTATGAAATCAAATATATGGCAAATCCGACCACTTGGACTTTGTAGCCATTGGTGTGGGTTATTACGTATACCAGTTGCGATATTACGCATCCGACTAATTTTATCCATTTCAATTCGTGTTAAACGCTAATCTGGTTTAAACGAGCAAATGCAGCGTTACACAAGAGAGAGCGAGAGAGAGGGAGAGGGAAGATGGTAGGTCACGTTTTTGTAAATGGATTTGATAAAGGGAAAAACAACTCCAGAAGCCATCATCACTAATGAAACTTTATCCCTTCAACTAACGGTTACTAACGACTTTCCAACTTGTCTCTATTGATTGTTCCCTGGATAAAGTCACCTACAGTTGTTAAAACGAGCACACACAAACTTTGATACGCAAGTATAGGATTTAGTTTAGTTGGTGCACGCCCAAAACAATTAATAAGTTATTGAAAATATTATAACATATATATTTATTAGCACCACGTCTTTCTTTCTACCTGTTCGGGTTATGAGCTTAGTATGATTTACTCTAATGGTTGTAGGGATTAGTAAGGGTATATTTAAACGAAGTGTGCCTGCATTCGTGTGGAAAACCATTTTGAAAAAACCCTCATTACACCCGACCGATATTCGAACTTCATCTTCCCGTCATCGGCAGTCTAGTCTACTGCGAGAGTAGCGCGTTAGACCATGCGATAATTGAAGTGGGTTATTATTATTTATTGAATAGCAAGCTAAGATCAAGAGTAATTAAGGAAGCCAACCACTTGAAGGGAAATATCCTATATAATTAAATGGTAGTCCAGAAGATTAAAAATCAATTATCAACTTTTCGTTATATCCAGGCGAAAAATCGTATGATTAAATTTTGAATCTTGTTCAAAACAAAATGGTTCATAGTTAAAGGTTCAAAGGACGGGCTAGACGTTTTGTGAATTGTGTGCAAATCTGCAGTGTGAAGCAATTTTAGAATATATATCATTGGTTTTTCAGTTTCACAATATCAAATAACATCAGTAATTAAGATTTCCAATTTTTTTTCAAATCTGAATTTAAAGGAAATGTGCCAAAGGCAAAGCCCAAACATTTGATGTTTTCCTTTTATACAGCATTACCATTGATGTTAACTAATTGAGAAAGATTTCAAGAAAACTATAGATCTCAGGAATTAAAAAAGCACCACATTGAGAACACAATACTTTCGCTACATTAATACTTTTTTTTTAAATCTATAACATTCATCATTTATTTTCAAAAAAATGTATATTACTTACCAGCCTTCAGTGCAAATTTAATAACTCAACAAAATTCAAATAACAATCAATACAATGTCTCAATTGAGAAGTTGACTATACGCACAGTCGAAAGATTCGATATGACATAATTGGCGGATTTAATTATTGAAATAATTATACAATTCTATTGAGTCTAGTTGGATAGGGATTGGTCTCTAGAGAAAATACAACTCCAAAATGTGAAATAAAACACGAAGTGGCCAGTTTTAAAATGCCCTCTCGAGTTGCTATCAATTCCCACGTTCACCGAAAAACAAGAGAACAACAGCAATGTGGTCACGTGACGAGCTCTCACCAAACTTAACAAATCATCGCGAACTGCTTTGGTCACTCTGCACTTAGAGAAGCAATTTCAAATATATCCATGGTACTGTATGAAATAATCTTGATTAAAAACAGTCAAATTTGAAAAACCAAAATACTCAATCAGTGAGCATTCGCCCATAAAGCGAGGTACAAGATCACATATGCATTTACTGTTGTGAAGAGATTTTGAAATAATTCGTTGGATAGAAAAAGTATGTATCACTATGGTTCTGTTACAATTATGGAATATGTCATACATAGCTGGTAAGCATTATTACTTAATACAGATATATTTTTGAAGATTGTATATTATGCTAGTATAGCTCGCTAAGTGAATGTTGAGTTGAGGTGTCATTTGCAAAGAGAAAGATGATTACCATCATTTATTTAGCAAAGTGTTGAAGCATCCTCCTATTATGATGTCCTTTTATTAGTGTAAGCTGTTAATATAATAAACGAGCAGTGCTTAAAGCTACAAATAATATTTTAGAGTAATTATAGATATTTGATTTTAATTAATTATTCAATCTTCCGAGTATATGTCATTTTAATTTTAAAACGGGTCCGTTAATTTTTTTTTTTTTTAGTTTTCTTTTTTTGTAATTATCAAAAAACATATAGATAAAACAAAGATATCACAAAGAAATAAAAATATTCTTTTGTTATAAATTTTTATTCTAGAAATGTAGAAGACGTCTCGTGTTATAAAAGATGCCATTATTTCTATGCATCTATGCAGAAGATGACGGTGACTCGTGAAATCCCACAGGCGACAAGACCAGCATTTATTCCAACCCCACGTTTAGCCTAATCTGAGACGTAACCTTTGGCTTCATATTCTGAGTGCTTAGCGAACTAAGCGCCATCTGAACATATGTGTAAAAACTGAACTACTGGGAAGAGTTGATAACAAATATTAGGGAAGGGAAGATAATTTATAGGTAGTGCACCAGAATTAGCGTGGAGAGAAGATGGAAAAACCCATTTTTATGCCTAAATTATTTGCGAAAAAATCATTCTCAGTGCGTCAAAGGTCAACATCCTAAAAAAAAAAAAAAGTTGATACAGTAGCCCCATGACTTCTTTTGTGCTGACTGACAGCTTTGAAAAGTTACCAGACCAAATTATGTATCCCTACTCCGAACCATATGATCTGAAAAAACACGTGTTCGGCAGCTGTCACTTCTGACAGTAAGAATTTAGGTATATACCTAAATGTTGACTGTCAGAAGTCAACTGTTAGTTGTCAGTCAGCACCAAAGAAGCCATTGGGCTACTGTACGTTATGATTAAAATAATTGTTCCGCTACGCCACACAAACTTTATCTCTCGTTTTTCTAAAAATGAAGATATTTTCTTAAAACTAATATGATTTTTGAAACGAAATAATAAATATTGTCGTAGAAACAGGGTTGAAAAATAGACCATGAAATATTAAACACGCTTACAGAAACATTGAGAAAAGAGGAACAAGTCCACCAAATATCATATCAATCAAATTCACCATTTCCTTATATCTCCGACATTGTTGGTTTTATAAAATATATTCCAATTTAAAGTTTTTTTTATCTTTAGTAATATTACAACTTTACAATGATAAGTTATTTCGTATCTCAAGTATCTGCGGAAAAATTAGCAAAATTTGAAATTTCCGTTAATTTAAAGTGACCTCAGAGTCATTTTCATGGGATAGTAAGATTTTCCATTTTGTTTGAAGCGTTAAACAATGCCTGTTTAAGAAATTTAATCAAAATTGTTCAAGCGAGTTTTAAAAAGATTGATTGTACTTCTCTTTTTCTCCGTTTAGTAAACTAATCCTAATTTTAGTGCTAGATATCTAATTCCTAAAACGCCTCAGAGGGAACCTTATAAAAACCACAGATATCAAGTCTTAGCTTGATCGGTAAAATGGTTTGGTCTCCAGCCCGAGATATAGATAGATAGACAGACGGACGGCATCACTAAAACCACTTTTCTTGTTTCAAGAGGTCATTAATGTCGACATTTATCAAAATCTGGAGCCTGATATTTTGACGAGAACAATATTTTTCTCTCCGAAGGTTCGAGAGAAAGTAAAGAGAACCAACTCAACACGAATCCATCTGAAGCTATCATCTGCACCAGGGGTGTCCAACTTAGGAGTGATCAAGGGCCATAAATGAGTCCACGGGTCTAGTCGCGAGCCGCATCTTAACTGGCTGATTTTGGGTCAAATCATGCAAAAACTAGAACATGTGAATGAAATAAGAAATGATAGTTTCAACATGTGAATGAAATAAGAAATGGTAGTTTGAACATGTGAATGAAATAAGAAATGGTAGTTTGAACACGTGAATGAAATAAGAAATGGTAGTTTGAACACGTGAATGAAATAAGAAATGGTAGTTTGAACATGTTTTATTACGAACTACATATATTTTCCGACTAAAATATACTATCTTTTATGTATGTCGCTATATTAGAGCCGATATAAGGAAGAAATTAAACAAACTTCAGTTAGAGCTATCATGGATGCCCCCCCCCCCCGTCCGCCCCCCTCACTCTAGGTCAAATATTTCAGTTCATCGGATGAACTTCAATTTTACCACAGTTGATCAATTTTCCAAGAAACTCCGGAGGCCTTAACAAATTAATGGTACGGCGCACCGCACAGACTTTATCTATATTTTATCTTAAAATAGACATTTACTAAAAACTCGTAACATGTGTGAATATAGATAATATACACTGTTGCAGAAACACTCTAACAAAGAGCATCATAAGCAAGTCCATACTAATTTATATGTACCCCATAGCTTGGAAGCTATTAGTTTTATAGAAATGTATCCCATGTTATAATATATAATATATAATTTTGATAGCACTTCCAAATTTACATTGATAAGTTATTTAGTATCTCGAATAGCTGGGGATATATCGAGATTGGAAATTATCGCTTCTCTAAAGTGCCCTTAAAGTCATTTCCATGGGAAAACGAGAATATACATTTTGTTTGTAATGTCCAATGATACCTGGATAAAAAATTTAATAAAAATTGTTAAAGGAATTTTTAGAAAATTAATTTTCTCTCTTTTTGACCTTCCGTATAGTTAATATTCTGGTTTTTAGGGTTAGCTATTTAATTCCAAAACCTCCTCGGGGTAACCTTATGAAAACCCCAGATACCAAGTTTTAGACTGACCGGTAAAATGGTTTAGCGTCTAGTTAGAGATACAGACAGACAGACAGACGGCAACACTAAAACCACCTGTTTCAGGGGGTCATGAAACGTCGACATCTATCAAAAGATCAGTCCCATTATATTTGTTTTACGATCATATACTCCTCTCTTTAAAGGGTCGAGAGAAAGTAAAAAGGGGTCATGGCCCTCCTGTTGTGCACCCCTGAGTTGCTCAGATGCCGAGCAGTGGCAGGGCAATTAAGGTCGAGTGAACTGGAGTGTTTATTGGTTCACCCACTAGTCGACACCCCATCTTCAACTGATCAGGCTCATCGACCAATCGCCGTTGTCGGGGATCACGTGGACATTTTAGGTAAAAAAAAAAGAATTATAAAAATGTTACTGATATCGATATTTTCCTTTCGATACTAATACTTTTTTTATTATAGACTCTTAATGATAGCCACAAATGAGGAAAACCTAATTTAAAGGAAATGTATCCGCATTTGCTTGGTGGGAGAGTGGAAAATAATTTATGTAAAACAACCCTCACTACACCTGACGAATTCAAGCTTCAATGCAGGTATAGAGACCTAGAACACGACAACTGATGCAGGTATCTAGACCTAGAACACTAGCTCAGATGCAGGTATAGAGACCTAGAACATGACAACCGATGCAGATATAGAGACCTAGAACATGACAACCGATGCAGATATAGAGACCTATAACATGACAACCGATGCCGGTATAGAGACCTATAACATGACAACCAATGCAGGTATAGAGAACTATAACATGACAACCGATGCAGGTATCGAGACCTATAACACGAGCTCCGATGCAGGTATAGAGACCTAGAACATGACAACCGATGCAGGTATAGAGACCTAGAATACGACAACCGATGTAGGTCTAGAGACCTATAACACGAGCTCCGATGCAGGTATAGAGACCTAGAACATGACAACCGATGCAGGTATAGAGACCTATAACATGACAACCGATGCAGGTATATAGACCCTAGAACATGACAACCGATGCAGATATAGAGACCTAGAACATGACAACCGATGCAGGTATAGAAACCTAGAACATGACAACCGATGCAGGTATAGAGACCTAGAACACGACAACCGATGTAGGTCTAGAGACCTAGAACACGACAACCGATGCAGGTATAGAGACCTAGAACACGACAACCGATGCAGGTATAGAGACCTAGAACACGAGCTCAGATGCAGGCATAGAGACTTAGAACATGACAACCGATGCAGGTATAGAGACCTAGAACACAACTTCCATTCATCTGAGTTCCAGACAATTTTATTGACTATGATGGTCTGTGATTTGTCACATGGGATGAGATAATATATTTGAGCTTTATAATTTAGTGGCCTCACTGTGGCCGATCTCTCTCTAAGTCTGGTTTCTCAACTTTGATTGGGGCTGGCCTCTCAGTCAGGAGTCCTCAACCCGAGGGCCGTGGTAGCATTTTTTGTAGTCCGCTGGCTCATGAAAAATATAAAATTATTTCAAGTTAAAAAAACAGATACGTAATATTCTGAAAAATTAAATACTATTTTATTTAGGTTCGACTTATTTTACGTTATTTTACAAAAGTTAATTGCTTGTGACGTAAAGAAAAGTATCGCGTTTATATACAAATGTACTTTCAACAGTCGAACGACAACTCTAGTAGACAAGACAGATCGTGCCACCTCCTGTGAAACAGAGAACCTACTTCACGATCAATCCTAATCCCTAGTGTGAGGATAAGTGTTGTAGTCAATCCTAATACTGTCGGTACAGTATTGCGAGCCAACAAGGAACAGAAATTTTGGGCCCTTTGACATAAAAATGTTTAAGACCCTTGGTCTAAATGACCCCCTCTACCCTTATTTTAAACAGGGGGGAAGCACTCAGACTTGTGGTTCAATAGCGCTTTGGCACGGGCCCACATTTCACCAGTCCGTTTCTTGTCAGCTTTAAATGATCCTAAAGGTGTTTCCAACCAGTCATGAACCAGAAACAATTCATAACAGGGCTTCCCCATACTCATATATAACTTTTCCTTTTACTTCACGAGTTTTCCATCTAAAACAGTTAATAAATTAAGTATATTCTTAAATAATTAACAAAGAAAAAAATTAATGAACATGAAACCAATATTGGTTTGTAGTTTAGCCCTACTTTGAAGTTATTTAAATATTTGCATTGTTTTAAAATATGTTGAGACTATCATAAAATCAGACAAGTAGTAGAAATCGTCTTTGAATAATATAGATGAATAAAACTGATATTTAAAATGATTGACATTAAAATAATTTATTTTATAGAATCATGAATCAATGATATGCAGAGGTAAACAGAAGGATGATAAAGTAAGCGTTTTGAGATTGGAGCGAAGAAAAGAGAGAAATGCAAATAGAAGACACACAAGAAGATTATCAGGGAGAGAAGCTCATTGAAGTTATCTTATAGCGGGAGCTAAGTATAATGGGTAATACGGCCCCAGAAGATGGTGTGTGGTGGAGTGGAAAGGTGGAACGAGGGGGAGGGGGGACGAGGGGGATTAAAAAACTGCGTTACTTGAGATGCTGGCCGCACAATATGCCAGCTCTAAAGTACACCGTGTAGGCATCGCCTTAATGGAAAGTGGGGTTATACACGAGCCGTCAGTGTGCGAGCTGAGAGCAGCGTAGAGTTTGCTAGAAAAGTTTATAATCCTGATTTAAGCCTACAGGTAGCCTTAAAAATAAGTTTATATGCCTGATATAGAGGTAGCATGAAAAAAGTCAACGGTATATAGAGAACCTTTCATAAGTAAATATTATTTTTAGCACCGCGTCTTACTACCCGTTCAGACGATTTTTTTATTTTCACCAATAAATTCCACACGTTGATATGATATTTAAATGGCACAATATATAATCTTATTTCTTCAAGTATAGGAAATGTACCCGAATCTGCATCGAGGAAGTATAGAAAAGCATGTTACATACATAAACGTTAGTTAAGAAACTGTGCAATAGCTAAAAAAATGTAAGAAATAAATATCACATGCAAGTGCAGTTGACCTTCCTGTCACCGCCTAACTAGACAAGACCTTCCATTGGTGTAACATTGCGGATACCCGCATCGGTGGTGTCATGATCTAACGCGTCATGCCCGTGATGGGCAGGATCGCCGGTGTGGCGGAGATATGGGTTACAATCTTATAGAGTTTACCAAGAGCTAGTTGGCTAAATGGTTTCATAATCTCCCATGAAGATAATCTTCATGATTAACTGTTTACAGCCTGGTCAATTTAATAAAATGACTTCATCTTCTTCCATCTTTCCACCATTCTTACTCCTTTAATTTCTTCAATTTTTCTCCTCTCACTTGCACACTTTAAGTTATATTTTCCTCCCATCTCTCTCCTAGCCTCTTTTGCGATCTTTTTCCTGCATACTTTATTCCCAACATTTTCTTTGTCATATTTTCCTTTGACTTCCTTATTACATGCCCATACCATCTCATTCTGGCTTCCTCTACTATCGCATGTACTCCAATATCCTCATTACATGTCCATACCATCTCATTCTGGCTTCCTCTACTATCGCATGTGCTCCAACATCCTCATTACATGACCATACCATCTCATTCTTGCTTCCTCTACTATCGCATGTACTCCAATATCCTCATTACATGTCCATACCATCTCATTCTGGCTTCCTCTACTATCGCATGTACTCCAATATCCTCATTGCATGTCCATACCATCTCAGTCTTGCTTCCTCTACTATCTCATGTGCTCCAACATCCTCATTAAATGTGCAAACCATCTTTTTCTGGCTTCCTCTACTATCTCATGTACTCCAATATCCTCATTACATGTCCAAACCATCTCATTCTGGCTTCCTCTACTAATCTCATAAACTCCCTGTACCTCTACTCAGTCCCGGATAACTTCATTCCTAGGAAGAGGCGGGTACATTTCTTCTAACATTTTAACCTACTCATCCATACTTTACTATCGTAATTAACGTCTACCTTAAATTTCTTACTAACGAACATTTGATGTATCTTTTAAAAATTACAACATTTCTTTGCGGTCGACAATAATAACGTTTTACTATATGATTAGTGTTATTTTATACAAATTGATCATATCTAATGTAAGTCACGGCTGAATTTATTATGATTTGACGTAGGAATACGTGGATGTAGATCTAGTAGCTTTTGTCGGCTAGAGCTCCACCTATAAACATTTTACTATACCTTATTCGCGGGCTAGAAACAAAATCAGAACATCTTCCCGAGGCATGACCCTATAACATCTTAAGTATCAAGCTTGAAGAAAATCCACCAAATTTTTTGGGCTGTAGCCTTAAATTAAAAACAGAATTATAAGACTTTTTTTTAAAAAAAAAGTTACGAGGACACAAAAGTCACGATTCGCCATAATATCGTGGTAAAAGGTTTTCACATTTGTAACAATTTATCTAAATGAGAAAGTAAAAATACTCTAGAACGGCGTTATTTTATAAATAAATATGTTAATTATGCTTTTGTAACACAAATTTGGATAGAATTACTTACTCCATGGAATTAGGAACTCAAAAGTTAATTGCTGCACTTAAAAAAGTACGCCACCTGTTTCTATCTTGAACAAATTATATCCAGTCCATCTCATTACACCCTATCCTTTTCTTGAGCTAGTTCTATCCAATCAACCTTATTACACCCTATCCCTATCATGAGCTAGTACTATCCAATCAACCTCGTTACACCCTATCCCTATTTTGAGCTAGTTAAAACTTATCCAGTCCACATTATTTCACCCTATCCCTATCTTGAGCTGGTTATATCCAGTCCCCCTCATTACACCCCATCGCTATCTTGAGCTAGTTTTATCCAGTCCTCCTCATTACACCTTGTCCTTATCTTGCGTTAGCTCTATCCAGTCCACCTCATTACATATGATTTTTTTTAGGTCCGTTCTAATGTTATCCTTCCGTCTGCGTCTAGGTCTTCCCAATGGTCTCTTCCCATTGGGTTTACCAGTCAGTACCGCGAACAAGTTTCTAGATTCTCCCATTCACGCACATGCAAGTATAAATATACAATTCGTTTGGTTTTCAAATCAATTAATGTTTAGGCATATATGAACATCCCGTAGATAATAACGCATTAGGTAGTTGTCGGCATACACGGCGCTGGCGCTAGTGAACCGATGCGCGGAAGAATCGTCGCGGCGCGAGGATAGTCACCATGCCGAAGAGAGACGAAGGAAGGGGATTGAGGGGGAAGTTACAACGTGCTCCAGCCACCCTCTGAGCGCCGCGACGCTAAAACAGTTGGCGAACTGGCGGGTTCCTTCGAACTTCGTACTCTTGCCAACACATCTGTTGGCTTTATTTTCGTTTTACCTCACAAACAAACGTGTCGTGTTTAGAGTTAAAAAAAAAATATATAAATATATAGTTCATAAAACATTTTTGTTTTTCTTAAATACTTCGATATTATCAAACAATATTTTAATTTAAAATCCTGTTTTTTTCGATTTATTTAAATAATACAAATTGTTAGATTCCCCCCACAAATTTTAAATATAACCAATGATTTTGTATACAAAAATATTTTAGTAAAAAAAATCGGAATATTTTAGATATAAACAAAAATAGTTTAGTGAGCTTGTATTAAAAACCATCATAATGAATAGTTCTAATAGTCATGCTACAATACCCAGCTGAAATTATGTATTTATATTAGTTACTAAATGTTTATTTATATAAATAAATAAATTCAACTTTTTTTAAATCTAAGGATTAGGTATATTTTCTTTATTAATGTAATGTTTTATTCACATACAAATTAGAACACTGAGTATGGTTTCTGACGATCTGTAAGTTTTCCCCGACCGTGTCGTCCGTCAGTCGTGTGTGTTCATAACATCCTGTCCTCTTACGATTGATATAGGGGGGGAACTGTAAAGAGGTATCAGGAGAACAGAATGTCTGAGCTGGTGACTCATCTGTGTGACTGGTGACAACAAGGCTCGCTGGAGATGGTCGACCCACTCAAGGTGTTTTGGGTGCTCACCAATAGCACCTATCTTGGTGAGTACTCTATTCAGAGCTCTAGTTAGTGGACTAAACAAACAACCTCTCACAACTTTAGTACTTTCATAATGATCTAGCGCCCAATGACACCCCCAGTAATTATTATATATCACCGCTTTTTAGTATAGTTCATACGGTTGGAGTGTGAACAAGTGACAACTAGCAAATAAAATAAGCTTTATTGCAAACGTTGCATAATTAGATTAGTTTAAGGCGGGAATATAGAGGTCGGTAGAAAAGGTCAGTATTTTTGCAGGGTTTTTTTTTAAAACATTATTTTTTTACCAAAATAAACAAAACATTGTTCCAGTAGAAACTTTTAGTTTAATTTTCTCCGCACGGTGATATCAACAATTGTTGAATATCTGTCATGAGCATAGCGGAATTAGATGACAAACTTTTTAAACGAAGAGAAAAAGTTGTTATTAATCTACAGGACATCTTGACATACATATTAATATCACGAAAGGAATAAAATTAAACAAAATTGCTAATGGAACAATATTTTATTTATTTTGGGCAGAAAAATGCTTTTCTATAAAAAAAAATATGCAAAAACACCGACCCTTTCTCGCGTCCCCTTCCGTCCATCTTAATAGAACTACTTTTTATTCAACTACCCGTTCGGTTAATACGCTTATAAACTGATTAATTTAATGGTTTTAGGGATTAGGAAGGTTATATTTATAGAAATTGTACCCACATTTGTGTAGAAGAAGAGTGATAAACCACCCTCAATAGACCCGGCCGGTATTTGAACTCTGATCTCCCCGTCTTCAGCAGATTAGGCTAAATAACACTATAGTGACGCCTTAGACGGTTCAGCCACTGAAGCGGGTAAGTATTTTACGTTGTACGTTTAACACTGAAGTTATAAAATTATTGTCATAGGGGTAAGGAATGAACCAAGCATATTTAAAGCTAGTGCGCCCGCATTGGCATAGAGGAGGGGAACACCACTGGGATGAACCCAATTTGGAAAAAAAAAACTCCCTAAGGCATCTGACGGCGGTGTTTGAAACTATAACTTTCCCTCACAATGTATCGCGAGTCTGACGCCTTAAACCACGTAACCTTGGGTGCAGGTTCTACCATTCCGAGATTTCAAGGAAGGTTTCATATATAACAGTTCTGTTAAAGTATCGTCCCACTGTCAAATAGATGTGAAGGCCACCTGTATTTCAGAGTATTATTGATTGGTTCGACCCCCGACGGTCCATAAAATATTCACTATTTGATTTTAAATGTTTGTCTTAACATTTATAGATATTCAACCTTCTGGTTTTAAGGTTTGGTGTGTTGTTATAAATACGTCTCGGTATAATTTAAGAGACTTGTCTGACGAATCAACTGCTTAATCTACTTTATGTATTTATACGCCAGTCCATTTGTTTTTAATATTATCTTATCTACAAGTAATTTAATATTCGCATAGCTTGAATATGAATTTAGCGACCTTTTGTCAAAGTTGTAAACTCTATTTTTTAACTCTCTTAATGTTTTTTTTTGTGGAAATCATACTATAAGTTCTTTTCTGTGATGTCTCACTAAAAGTTCTGGCTATCCCCAATTTATTATTCTAATAAAGCAAGTATTAGGAAGGTACAATTTGAGGAAAGGTATCGACATTTATATGTAGGAAACGGGAAAAATCTATTTAGTAAAAATAAAACTCAATAGGTCCGTTAGGGAGCCGAACCCTGACTTCACCGTCACTGGAAAACCAAAGTAACTCATATGAGCTTGACATGTAGTCGGGGTATCCACCGATAGGGCTCAATCTAACTGTAAGTGTGCTGTCTTAGGTTAAGTTAGTTTTTATCTTGTCATGTACTGATACAAGCCCTGTGTTGTAGACGGTCTCTTTAATATAGTTATATTATTATATTTTGTTTCATCAGACTTTGATTAACAATATTTTATAAGGACTGGATTTAGCACAAATATCCGCCCCGGTGGACGCACGGGCCAAACGCCAAGCTCATTTAGTCTGGTTTTCCGGGTTCACACCCATCTGAGGTCGACGGATTTATCTTGAGTCGTAGCACAACTTCCTTCGGATGGGGAATTAAAGCCTTCTGTCCCGTGTCGTTTGCGACATGTAAAATAACCTGGAGGTTATGTGGGAATGCCTTTCTCTGCGAAATCGGTAGGTCCTTTCGCTCTCGCTCATAGAAATTCTCGTGTGCTGATATAATCAGTCGGTTCAGAAAGTGCACGTTAAAAATCACATAATTTATTTTTAAATTAAGGGGATATTGGAGTTTGAATTCTGGTTGGGTGTACTGAGGGTGGTTTTCAACACTCCCACAACGCAAATGTGGGTAAACTTCTTCTAAATTCAACCTTCCTCATCCCTAACTAATTAGCGTAATTAGTACATAGGAGCATAAGCCAACAAGTGAAAAGACTTGATGATATATTATGAAGTAAAAGCTCCCGGCCAGAATTCAAATTTATCTCTTCCCGTCAACAGCGACATTAATAAGTGTGAATCTGACGCCGTAGACTGCGAGGAGACCGGTGCCCACTTTAGTTGCACAAGTCTGCCTAAGGCGCTATACATAGTTTTTGTGAGTAAGAAATCAGTTTACGCTATTAAAATAACGTAATATGTACACTTCGTTCTAGTTTCTGGTTAGTGATTTATTTGTCCCTTCATCCCCGCCCCTCCCACTACTTTTAACTTTCTGTTTGTGCCAGAACTTCTACCTGGCTTTATAAAAGCAACGTAAAGTATTCGAGCTTTTACTATCATTCTTCTTCGTACGCCATTAACTTTTTTAAAAGTTGTTTGTTGGCAAAACTTTTCGCTGAATATATTTATTACCTAGTCGATGAGCTAACATGTATTTTGTAAAAAAAAAACAAAAAAAAAAACTGACTTTAGGTGGTTCTTTTAAACTTAAAACGAGTAGTTCAGTTGACAAAAGTTCAAATTTCAAATGTAATTGTTTATTTTAAAAAAGTGATATTTTATTCTTTCTTATGTTTACTTTCGAAATTTATCCATTTTTTTTTTTTGTATAGAATGAGATTTTTTGGGCTAAAATTTGCCGATTTTGACTCAAGCAGTTCATTTTTTAACGGGCGTATGTTGACCAACATCCTGCGTCCTCCGCTAGTTTCAGTCTATACATGTCTATCAATGGATAGCGACGTACTATTTGCCATCTATTCATTCATTGTGTTGACAGGAAGTGTACTATGGCAGAAAAAAGAAACCATAACGTAAGAAACGAGGGAAGAGGGCGGATTTAAAAGGTTTTTTTTTGCTAAACGTCGAAATAAAAGTGTGTACTGGGTAGTAATGAATGACCTACATATTTTGCAAAATTGATTTGATAACTTTGTACACATGTAACATCACAAAGAACAGAATATTCCATGATCATAAAACAATACAAACCTCGATGTTGAGGTTAAACTAATCTGAAAGTAAAACAAGTGCGTCACCAAGGATAGACACTGACTCAACTCGAGAGCGCATGCGCAGAAACACCCAACTCGGCCAACATGTTGGGTTGTTCGTTTATTATCGCCAACAAATGCTCCAACACAACATGTTGGCTCTGACCGGTTCTCCCAACACAAACATGTTGTGTCACAGTTTATATTGCAATACAACTGGTTGGGATCGTGTTGGCCAACATGTTGTGCTACAGTTTATATTGCAATACAACTTGTTTGGGATCGTGTTGGCAAACATGTTGTGTCACAGCTTATATTGTAACACAACTTGTTGGGATCGTGTTGGCAAACATGTTGTGTCATAGTTTATATTGTAACACAACTTGTTGGGATCGTGTTGGCAAACATGTTGTGTCATAGTTTATATTGTAATACAACTTGTTGGGATCGTGTTGGCAAACATGTTGTGTCATAGTTTATATTGTAACACAACTTGTTGGGATCGTGTTGGCCAACATGCTGTGTCACAGTTTATATTGCAATACAACTTGTTGGGATCGTGTTGGCCAACATATTGTGTTACAATATTAACGAGGCCTTTAGTCATTCAGGTATCTCGCATTATTATGAAGTGGTTAGTTACTTCATACACCCGCTTCAATGACCGCTTGGTCTAAGGCGTCACTCTCATAATACACTGGACTGCTGATGCTGAGGAGATCGAGGTTTTAATCCCGGTCGGATGTAATGAGAGTGTTGTTTTATAAATGGTTTTCAATTTCACCTCCAATCAATTTTTGCTGAAATTAGTCTAAAAAATATTCTCCATCCGAACCACATTATCTTAATTAGTAGTGACCAGCCTCGTGGTCAAATCGTTAACATCACTGGCTGCTAATATGGATCCAAGGCTCATTTCCACACCACCACCACCACATCATCATCATCATCATCAATACACCATCTCATTGGGTTGAAGTAACTGCACCAACATATCCCAACTTCAGAAGACGGTTACATATCCACCACTTCCGGCAGAAGACGGTTACATATCCACCACTTCCAGCAGAAGACGGTTACATATCCACCACTTCCGGCAGAAGACGGTTACATATCCACCACTTCCGGCAGAAGACAACCCCGAGAATAAATACTCGTTTAAAATAATGTGTATAACTACATTCTATTTATGAAATAATTATTTTTATAATGATTTTAAATGTGTCAAATTGGATCACACTTCTTTTTCTAAACTCAAATTTATTAAATCGTTAAATATCCCCTCAAATTATTTCTAAAAATGTATAAAAATATACTTTTAAATATAAAAAAAAATACACCAAAGCTTACACTTTCGAAACATTCTTGCTTACATTTTAAAACACGTCTCATTTAAAGGATTAATCCAATGTGGGGAGAATAAATAGGTCCGCATTAGTTTGGGGAAAGAGCTGGTCAAGGACGATGGTAAATCGCAAGTGTAAGAACCACCCCAATGTTTCCGGTCGAGGTGACCCGGCGGTCTAGGGGGTAAGGTGTCAATACTTCTGTGCTGGGTCCCGGGGTTCAATCCTCGGTCCCGGCACAGATTTATCTGATAACCAAACCCTTCCTTCGCCTCTGACAAGACGTGTATTGATCACAACTTGTGAATGTGAGGAATGCCAGGCCTCCATCCGTGGTTCGGATCCCACGTTAAACTGTAGGTCCTCCATTTCATCTCACAATCACCCTACCATCACACATTAGCGTAAGTGCGTAGTAAACCGAACGGGTAGTAAGACGCGGTGCTAGTAATAATAATAATAATAATAATAATAATAATAATAATAAATGATGTTTCCGGTCGAGGTTTAAACCGGATCTAACACGTAACCAGGAAATCCAGACCATTGTCAACTTAACCTATTTGTTTTAAACTCTTTAAAGTCTCTTTTTCTATTCATCACAACTCAAAAAACTTTCAAAGTAAAAGCGCCAGTCAGGGAAATTAATAACCGGCAGGGCACTCTGGTACAATGAGTCCCTATAATTTATTTGTGTCTCTAAAGAAGGAAGTAGGTGACGCATGAGGCAATTCCCGCGCACTAAGCGTGACGTATGAAGTGTTGTAGTCCTCGTGTTTAGTTGAAGGATCGTGGCTGTCTTGGGGAACGTATTCCTGTCGCTCGGGGTGATATTTCCTAACCCATCGCATCTCTTCATCGCTTGTTATTCTTCTCGCGTGGAGAGTTGTATCCCTAAACACATTTCTTCCTCGCCTAGGAGAATAATATTAGTTTAACGATTGTTTTAAAAATAATTATTTTAAGGACTTGCTTAAGGAATAATAATGAAGTCTGTGCAAGCCAAGTTTTTGAAAAGACTAATGGGTGAACTTATATAAATGCATTTAGAATTATTTAAACCCAAAGAGGAACACAAATAAGAATATTAATATAATAGTACAAAAAAAGTACTTGCATAGAAAAAGTACAACCAAAAGATAAAGATCTGAAAATCTTTTATTTTTACTAAGTTACTATTCTGGGAATAGCAAGTCAATGAATGGGTCATGTAATATTAAATACCAATCTTCAAAGCACTCAATATTTTATTATTATTACTTTTATTATCACCGTGTCTTACTACCCGTTCGGTTTGTACGCACTTAACGCTAATGTGTAATGGTAGGGTGATTGTAAGAAGAAATGGAGGACCTACAGTTTAACGTTGAACCCGAACCACGGTGGAGGCCTGGCATTCCACACATTCACAATCTATACACTTATTATAATAATGCTATTAATATAAACCGAAAACATCTCTTTAAACAGTTGGCGTATTCAATTTTCAATTAAATGTGTAGTTCTACTAAAAGGGAAACATGATAATTATATTATTAGGTACATAATACTTCCTTGAAACTAAATAATTTGGGGAAAACCACAGAAAATATAATGAACCTACCCAATAATGTATTTTAATGAGATATGATTTTTTTATGTTCATTTTAAACTCTACATCGCTACGCCAACCGATAGGTCAATTAAAAAAAGGACAAAGAAAACCACAAACGAGATCATAATATTTTCACGGTAGTGTTAATTATATTAATTAGCTAAATGATAGAACGGTGTATTTATCGGATGCTTCGCTTGTGGTTTCCAACAAACTTGAATCGCAGAAAAACAAAGTGTGAGGAAGAAGAGCATAAGTGCATAGAAAATATTTAATATAATTAGGTTCAGAATATGTTTAAGTTTTAAGTCTATACAGATATAAGGTGAAAATTAAAATTTAAAACATTTAAATTAAAAAAGTACCGATACATTATTTTTTTTAACCCTCAATATTTCGTATTTTACCAAATTTTACCTTATTTTTTAAATCTATATCTAGTTGCTTGGTTTTATCCTTTGTATTTGTATTACAAACATACACGGATATATATATATATAGTATATTATATACATTTAAAAATTAGTACAAATGTTGAGTTTTGCAGGCTCTAATACGTATGAGGATAGTATTGAAATTTAAACCTATCACTAAAAAAATGAAATTATCCCTTGTCTATACCATAATTCGGCAAGTAATTTCTATCATAGTAATATTGCGCTTCTATTTCATCACAGTGGTGCAAATATAACTAGTACTAATGTACCGTTGTCCGGGGGACGCCCGAATGTACTAATAGTACATCGCTTCCGTGAAGTCTCTTTCCATGTACTGGTGAGATGAGGTGATGGTGAGTATGAGGGTGTGGAACCAATGGAAACATTTAAACCTAACTTAAGCCTAATTAACCAAACCTTATTGACCGTTGGGGTAATTCCCCTGTCTGGAAAAATACTTGTGGTAACAGCTGAGGACCGAACCGTTGACCCCCGGACCAATAGCCAGTTCAACCTACTACTTCACTATGGGATCAGTTAGTAATCTTTATAATATAACTAGATGAATATCTCTGGTTAAAATTTTCTAGCTGTCGTCTGCTCACCGTGTGAAAGAAAGAAACTTTCAGGTATTTCTTTCTCTTTTTAACACACATACAAGTCAACGGTAGGGCTAGTTACGTCTTTCTCTAACAGACGACAAGATTGCACGTCTCGTAATCGGAGTGTTCATTTCCCTCCAGTAATAGACTACATAACGACAGAATAACTTTGGATGAAAAACAATGTGGAATACGCTAACACAGAATAACATCTACAACACTGTTGCCATTTATTGGCGAAAAAAAAAATATATTGGTACACATGAACAAGAACAAGATAAAGAGTAAAAGGGGAAAAAATGTAATTTTACCGGACAAATTGGTATTTCTTGTTTTCTTTATACTCATTAATTAATATTCAATATTTCGCCTTCATTTTCTTTATTCCCTACTTTTATATGATTATATTAAAAAATAATTTAACGACCGGATTAATTGTTCTACATTTTTAATAAAATAATATTGGAATAGTAAAATATTAAGGGTGAATTTTCAGAGATGAACTTGTATCTTTTCATGGTGTTTTATTAAACATTAATTCGTAATGTATGATCAAGGCTGTCAGTCCATATTAGCTTAAAATAATGGTTACAAAATGACCTTAAGCTATATAATATCATTCTTTAAAATAATATAATGTTATAGAGAACCACATATAATATATATTTTATTTTATTATATTTGAATTGAGTTTCGTTTTCATTTCCATAGGCTTTCACAGATAGGTAACATTATTTCAAACACTTGTCAGATTTTTCTTATTTAATTTTAAATAACCAAACGGTTAGTTAAATTTTGAAAATGGCCCACCAACTATAAAACATTAATAACAACTAGTTTGTAAAATTTAAACATTATAAATAAGATCTCAATATATTTACCGTGTTAGTAATGGTACCGATCGAAATATATTAAATTTTTTTTAATTTTGAGTATTTAAGTACTAATTATGCTTTTTATTACTTAACAATTTAACTATAGTATAATGTCAGAAGTTTATCACCACAACTAATCTTACTTACAATTCTGATCTGAATCGTTGAGGTCTTAATCTTTTTGTCCCGACGTGCAGATTAGCAACTAGTTGACAGAATTTTTAATATAGTATCCAGAAAGAAGTAATACGACTTTTTATATACATCAGTAAGCTTTAAAATATATACAAAGTCAGTTAACTTTTTCTTGGTACAGTTCTTAAAACTATAACCGTTAGTTGCAAAACCACAAGGGTGGACGAAATAAATTCAAAACCTCACGTTATACTCTTTCCTACCTCAATATTTACAAGCTAGCACAAGATTAGTAAACAAATGCAGCTGTTGAAGGAAACAAGACAATCTTAAACCTTGCTAATGTACATAATAAACCATAGCGACCAAAATAAAAGAAGTTACGACGAGGCCACATAATCCAATGTAGCTTATATTTTCAGAGCTGCTAACGAATCACCACCGCTTGACTGGTATGAAAGCCTAATTATTTATCCACACAAAAAATATATTGGTTGTATTTCAATATTTCATTCAAACCTTTACCGTTGACGTAACCTATGCTATTTCAAAACGCAGATATGGGCTGGCATACCCACATGCATACTGTTACTGACCATGTCATCGGATGATCATACCTTAACTGTGATACAATATGCAGATTATCGTATAGAAATTCTTCCAGGTTTTTTGTTGCCTTCACCACTCGTAGTAACTTTATTGGCAATGGATATTCGACATGTAAGTGAGGATTGATGGCACACGCCCTGACTAACTTTGTGGAAAACAAACATAGCTGTGCCGACCTCTATGGCTCAGACTTATGAAATACGTCAACACTAGGACCATAGAAAATAATCTCCGTGTTGGGCAAATGGTAATACCTCCATCGTATTTCACAGGAAGTCTTCGTTTGAAACATGCAGCAAATTTACCTTAACGCGGTGAATATTGTTAGACACTTCTGTAAACTCTTCATGAAGCTTGGATATAATCCAAAATGATCTGAAATCCCACCCAATATCCAGCCAGGAGAACAGGGCACATTTCTTCCGGAATTGCTTGCTCGAGTCTTTAAGGTAAAACTCAAACTTTTAAACGATATCAAAAAGAATGTGATTTTGGAAAAGTTAAAACTATACTATATACCATTAACTTAAAAAAAAATATGACTTCTACACTGCTACATGCTCATTACACTTCTCAAATAATATGAATACGTGAGCCTCACAGAATTAACTGAGCGGTATCTGCAGACCTACCCAAGCCACATACGCTCTGGATTTATTCGCAATAATTGTTACAAAGCACATGACACACGGATCATGTGGCTCGCTAAACATTAATTCGGCTTCCATGCGAGATGGCAAATTTTCCAGGTATTTTCCAAAAGCGTTTACTGATAGCAGAACTTTAAACAATAATGGATATCCTGTGTCTTAACAGCTGAATTTTGCGTCCACAGTGTTAGCAACACAAATTAAGTTGTCAATTCCATTGTATGAGAACTCGTGTCACTGCACAATCTATCAAAATATCTAACGAAAGCGTTATCATGGATGGAGGCTCCCATGACTTCAACTATTGTACTTCACATTCAGCTATTGATTGATTGTTTCACAACAAGTAATTATTCCGAGAATTGAATTATATACTTCAGAAAACATTTTTACATTCAAATTATTGGTCACGCAATTTCCGTTAACAGTTATTTTTGACGTGACCACTAATAAAAGTCAGGGTCATTTTTTTTTTTAATGTTGGGATAGTATTGCCTAAACCTGTATTTGGGCAAATTATACGTTATGCTCATCCGAGCCCACTCATTCGATGGCAGAAAAATATTCCTAACTGAAGAAAAAACCGTTATTATAGAGATAAATGTGTTTTACAAAAACAACCTTGTTTACAAAGAGGCCTTCTTTACAAACAATCTTGTTTACAAAGAGATATTCTGATCTATTGGTCTGAAAAATTAAATAATTAAAATGTATCCTCTGTAGATTATCAAAGCTTAATTAAATCTTCATTAAAGTATATACTAACTTATAAAAATGTAAAAATATTGATTTGTTTGATAAATGAATTAACGTTCAATTTAAAAATTCATGTTATATTTATGCTATTCATATATATGTAAACATTCAAAAAATATATGTTTTGTTTAGTAAATTGATTTACGTTCAATTTAAAATTCATTTTTTTTAAAGACGATTTTTTCAACCGGGTCTATTAGTATACATTTGATATATTCTTCTTGGTTTTACCTTTGATATTTCTCACCAGTAGTACACCAATTAGAGCAAAGACCGAATACAGAACACAGGCTTTATTTTTAACAGCTTTGTTTTCACTCTTAATTAAATCCTACACCCCGAAATGTATTTTAAAACTTCAGAGAGTTTCATAGGTCAAGATGAGCTGATGAAGTTAATCTAAATCCCATCTTCATTATCTCACTCTATCTCATAATCCCTGTTTCCGAATCTCGTCCGCTGCTCCAGCTTAGAGACTGACTAATTTGCGGTGAACAAACTTGTTCTTTCTTCCTGTGAACAAAGAGGAGAGGAGGAATGAAGAGAAGAGGAACCAAGGGCGAGACTCTTGGCCTAACCATCAGGAGATGCCCTGAAGCGGGTCCCCGAGTCAGTCATGAAGTTTCGCTCGCTAGTATTAACCATCGCTGACTGATCTTTGTAGCTTTGGGGACCTGGGAGAATGAATATGTAATACGAGTAGATCAAGAAAAGAGATTCCAGAAAATATTTATAAATGTTTATAAACAGAAAATAAATGGAAATGTGCAGGAACAGACCTTCTCTCGCTTTTATCTAGAAAAAAATATTATTATTATTATTAGCACCGCGTCTTACTACCCGTTCGGGTTATACGCACCTACGCTGATGTGTAATGGTAGGGTGATTGTGAGATGAAATGAAGGACCTACAGTTTAACGTGGGATCCGAACCACGGTGGGGGCCTGGCATTCCCCACATTCACAAGATGTCTTGTCAGAGGTGAAGGAGGGATTTGGTAATCAGATAAATCTGTGCCGGGACCGAGGATTGAACCCCGGCCGCCAGCACAGAAGTCTGACACCTTACCCCTAGACCGCCAGGTCACCTAGAAAAAAATAGAAACCTTTAATAAAAACTCTTACTTTAAGTAAACCAAAATATTATACATTGCTGGCTCCACCAAAGAGCATATATTAAATATTAAAGAGTGTAACAGAAACATTGAGAAAAAAGGAATACCAATGTCCAATAGAGAGCAAGGAGTATAACCCGGACGGGAAGTAAGACGCGGTGCTAATAAAAAAAAGATAGCATAAAAATCAATCTCATTTTCAAAGACCTCCATAAAAATTCTATAAATTTACTTATAGCTCAGAAACTATTGGTTTTATAAAAATATATTTCAAATAAAATAATTACTGAGAATACTAATAAGAAACTTGTGAGTCCATTTCTTGTGGTAGATTTAACTTTAAAAAAAACTTTAAGCCGCCATTTTGGAAATGACATAACGTGATCTACAAGAATAGTAATACAAAAATTGGGAGTTTAATACAAAAAGATCAAAGTGACCTTAACGTCACCTTAGCAACGCCACCCAAGGTCATACCAACCTTAACACCTTATTTGCCCCTCAGAACCAAGCAACGCATTTGTTTAAAACCTTTTTTTTCTGCAATGCGTTGTTTTAGAGATATTTTGGTGGAAAGTTTTCAAATGAACACCCGGTATATATATATCAGCATATATTTTGTTATTATTTTTGGTAAATTGATAGTTTTATTTGGACTTTTTAAAATTATAGCTTTGATTTAGCCACAGGAAGTTTTTTTATTATTGTTTATTTCGCTTGTTTGTTTGAATAAAATCAGAAAGAAAATGCAAAAAACTTTATAATCACAACGTTTTTAATGACAGATCCAAACTATATTAGATTTATTTAAACTTCCTTTGTTTTCATGTCATATATATTCAAAATATACAATTTTCTTTCTGTATTGGAGGTGTGTTTACAATTCAAAGGTTTACGTATGACGTACAAAGGAATAATATTTATGTAAGTAATTTTTAAAATTAGATACGTTATATGAATAAAATGAGACAGTGCATCAACAATTATCTCATATTTTTAAATTTAATATTTGATTAGCTTTTAAATTTAGTACAAAAGTACTATGTGGAGTTTAATCATTGATTTGACCATTTAGAATTAAAGTTATTCAATTGTAAAGTTATACTAAAGGAGAAAGATTTTACATCCATCATTGTTTACAGCCTAGGTCAGTTTTTTATTCGAGCCTTATATTTTCCATTACCGGCTTGCTAGGCCTGCCGTAGCTTTATATACCTTATAATCTAACTTGAGGCTAGGACAAACACAACATCTAGCCCCCCGGCCGTTAATTCATCACTGTGAAAGGTTAAACCCACATTTCACCAACAATGAATTTTTTGGCCATGCCAGAAATAGAACCCGGGACTTCTAACACGATGGACAAACACGCTACAGAATGAGCTAAGGTGTCGGATTGAAGCAGAAAATAATTGGTTATATTAAAGTTTATTTAAAAATATGTATATTTTTAATACCCTCATAAATAAATGGATCCATACTTACACACACACACAAACAAACACACACACACACGTACAATAAGTCAGTGTATTTTAAACTAACTTTCACCTGCACTAGTGGACAAACAGTCAAGATCGTGGGTCTCGTCTTTCCTGGTTTTCTTGCGAGATGGAGGTAGATGTTGAAATCCCCGTTTAGAATATCCAGGGCAATGTTTTCTAAATTACTTCTAACTTTACGTCCCCCACGCTAATTCGGGTACACCCTTAATTTTTTAAAATTTAAACATTCAGATGGTTAATTAAGACGCTGAGCCTGGACGGAAATAACGAATATCAGTCAAGCAATGTAAAAAAAAAATTAAGATTATTTATAATGAGCTTGAAATGTGTAAAGAAAAGTGTTTGCTCTTTCAATTATAAACCCTCTTTTATAAAGTGTAAAAACTAAAAATAGCAACTGTAAACAACTGTGCTGTTTCAACCAAGGGATATATATATATATATACATCTATCCTCATAATTTCAGATAATGGATACTCTAAGGAGCGAATTTGGAGTAATGAAAAACTGAGAAAGTTTTAAAATCGTCACAAAAAACCACTTTTGTATTATTTGGAGGTTTTAATACCTTAAGGAAGAAAACAAGAGAAATATTATTTTTAATTTCAGTGAGAGAAACGCCCCAAGATGGTAATATATATACATATATAACCAACAAAGTCGAAATTCACGAGAACCTACATGCATATATATATATTTTAGGTTCTCGTGAATTGCGACTTTGTTTCAAAAGGGGAAAACCATAGGAATTGCATTATGTCCACAACTCGCTAAGGGCTGAAATTTTAAAATTAGTAGCCCTTGTACACAAAAATGTGCACACGGAAGCAGGAATTTTACAATTTTGATCAGATATTTTTTTTAAATTTATTACAAATTGAGTTGGAGGAACTAAAATGAAATATTTTTCTTTCTATCTATTTGAATCAAATAAAAGCACTTCCCGGAGTAACCACGCAATTCTTTATTGAGTGATTACCCCAGGCTTCACCGGGTACTTCTGCTAATATAAATTATGTAAACGGTTATTTAGGTAATTGTTTTGTCATAGCATTTAAGTGGATATATGATATTTTATGCACGAATTAAAAAAAAATTGTTGTGCGTGCAAGCTACGCATAAACCCCCTTATTTTTTATGGAGTGCTTTTAAATTATCTGCGTCTTACTAATCGTTTGGTATACACCCACAATGACATTAATTAGGTAAGGAAGAGGAAGGCGGAATTAATAGTAGAAGTACCCGAATTCACTTGGAAGTACAGTAGGAAATCTTTTAGAAAATACCTCCCAAAGTACACATAATCAGTGTCACCGAAATTCCAGTCAATTGCAAGAGGGATGCGTTAGAAAATGTGACCAATGACTAACATTCTTGCTCCTGCTTCATTTCCTAAAAACTATTTACTTTATATATATATATATATATATATTTATATATATTTTTATATATATATATATATATATGTAGGATCAGTGATTAATCAAAATCGCTAGAAAATGTTTCGAAAAAATAGGTTTTTTCTAACTCAATTAAGTGGCTCAAAATTGTCGTTCCATCAAATCAAAGTTTTGTTTCATTGTTCGATGTATTTTAAAAATTATTTTAATAATATTTTCTTGTTTTGTATTTTAAATGTTTTTATAAACAAAACAAATATTATTCCTCCCACTAGAATACATTACGTGATTTAAACCCTTTATTTGAAGGAATACAATTACTCTTCTTGTTCGTTACTATTTTGTTATTTCTTTTGTAAACCAATATTAGAACCAGCTCGGCCCCGAATCAATTTTCTACCCTTCGAGAGCTTTAATTTGTTCCCATTAATGTGACTAATTTCGTGAATAGGGGTGGATGAGAACAGGCAGAGGGTCGGACAAACAAAATGGAGTGGTTTAAAATATATTAGAGGGATCTGTTATTCTTTCCCAACTAAACTAGAGTGTAATTATTATAATGACTTGTGCTGCATACTTTGAAATATCTCTGATTCTGAACATTTTGGAACATTTATTTTGAATAAAAAAGCTTAGAAATACTTTAGATTTTGGGTTAGCACTTTCTACTGCCTCATAAAAATAGAAAAATATCATATGTTATCTTTGGTTTTTATACATTATTAAAATATTCAGGTCAAATTTTAATAGAGATTGAGGTAGTTCGTGGGATAATATTTGGTAGACAATATTCAGAGTTCTTATAAGTAAAGTGAACAAAACACTCGTAGTAGGCCTACATTTAAAGAACTTTGGTCCATCTATCGCCTTAACCCAACGATGAAATAAAATAATAACGTTAAATTCTTTGTCATTTTCGAATAAAGGCGTGTTTAACCCACGGAGTGATGTTAAAATAAAGCACTGCCAAATTTGATATATTATATTTTACCGAGATTAAATATGTAACTTTGGAACACAACACTTAAAGCACAGTATATTGTTTAGTTATTTTTCCAACCTAGCGTTTTACATCTCCTTTGGCCTAAACAGATCTACTAGCCCATTTTAATGGTATAAGGACGAGGAAAATAAAATATTAGATCAATTTTGGCCGAATTTGTGTGAAAGGGGAGGGGAAGATAAACTTCAGTACTTGACCGGAACTTGAACCTAAATATTCCCGTCAGCGGAAATCTAGTCTATTGCGAGAGTGATGTCTTTGAAATTCGACCACCGAAGTGGCTTTCTTTAAATTTATCTAGTTTGTTTACTTTTTATAGTGTTTTGTTAAGTAATACTTTTTCAAACACTTCTACATAATTACTTTTTTTATTTTACTGTACATATTATACAGCGTACAGGGAGTACATGAGATAGTAGAGGAAGCAAGACTGAGATGGTATGGACATGTAATGAGGATGTTGGAGTACATGAAATAGTAGAGGAAGCAAGACTGAGATGGTATGGACATGTAATGAGGATGTTGGAGTACATGAGATAGTAGAGGAAGCAAGACTGAGATGGTATGGACATGTAATGAGGATGTTGGAGTACATGAGATAGTAGAGGAAGCAAGACTGAGATGGTATGGACATGTAATGAGGATGTTGGAGTACATGAGATAGTAGAGGAAGCAAGACTGAGATGGTATGGACATGTAATGAGGATGTTGGAGTACATGAGATAGTAGAGGAAGCAAGACTGAGATGGTATGGACATGTAATGAGGATGTTGGAGTACATGAGATAGTAGAGGAAGCAAGACTGAGATGGTATGGACATGTAATGAGGATGTTGGAGTACATGAGATAGTAGAGGAAGCAAGACTGAGATGGTATGGACATGTAATGAGGATGTTGGAGTACATGAGATAGTAGAGGAAGCAAGACTGAGATGGTATGGACATGTAATGAGGATGTTGGAGTACATGAGATAGTAGAGGAAGCAAGACTGAGATGGTATGGACATGTAATGAGGATGTTGGAGTACATGAGATAGTAGAGGAAGCAAGACTGAGATGGTATGGACATGTAATGAGGATGTTGGAGTACATGAGATAGTAGAGGAAGCAAGACTGAGATGGTATGGACATGTAATGAGGATGTTGGAGTACATGAGATAGTAGAGGAAGCAAGACTGAGATGGTATGGACATGTAATGAGGATGTTGGAGTACATGAGATAGTAGAGGAAGCAAGACTGAGATGGTATGGACATGTAATGAGGATGTTGGAGTACATGAGATAGTAGAGGAAGCAAGACTGAGATGGTATGGACATGTAATGAGGATGTTGGAGTACATGAGATAGTAGAGGAAGCAAGACTGAGATGGTATGGACATGTAATGAGGATGTTGGAGTACATGAGATAGTAGAGGAAGCAAGACTGAGATGGTATGGACATGTAATGAGGATGTTGGAGTACATGAGATAGTAGAGGAAGCAAGACTGAGATGGTATGGACATGTAATGAGGATGTTGGAGTACATGAGATAGTAGAGGAAGCAAGACTGAGATGGTATGGACATGTAATGAGGATGTTGGAGTACATGAGATAGTAGAGGAAGCAAGACTGAGATGGTATGGACATGTAATGAGGATGTTGGAGTACATGAGATAGTAGAGGAAGCAAGACTGAGATGGTATGGACATGTAATGAGGATGTTGGAGTACATGAGATAGTAGAGGAAGCAAGACTGAGATGGTATGGACATGTAATGAGGATGTTGGAGTACATGAGATAGTAGAGGAAGCAATACTGAGATGGTATGGTCATGTAATGAGGATGTTGGAGTACATGAGATAGTAAAGGAAGCAAGACTGAGATGGTATGAGCATGTAATGAGGGTGTTGGAGTACATGAGATATTAGAGGAAGCAAGGCTGAGATGATATGGGCATGTAATGAGGATGTTGGAGTACATGAGATAGTAGAGGAAGCAAGAACGAGACGGTATGGGCATGTAATAAGGATGGAGAAATAAGAGGATGCCAAAGAAAAGATGGCAATGAGGTAGATAGGGGAAAAGATAGCAAGGGAGGCGAATAAGGAGATTGGAGGAGCAGATAACAGCAAGTTTTCAAGTTAGAAGCAGATAATTGAAATGGTTAAATTGAGAGGAGAAGACTGGAATCTATTAAAGGAGAAGAATGGTGGAAGGACAGAGGCAGATGGAGGCATTGTACTAAACAGACCCAACCACTGACTGGTAACATGATGATGATGACTATACTATACCAAAAAATATTGAAAATGAATCATTAGATCTAATCACGATAAAATGTCAACAATTTTAAGAGTGTCTTGTACCGGACGGTTGACGAAGCAGACTAGAGACACCACTTCAAACGTCACAAACACCTCCCTGCACCCGTCGAACCTCTGACAGAAAGAATATCTCCGACACCGCATGGAACTACTCGACGTACACAGGTGTCATATTACATTCCACTTGTAAAACTTTATACGCCTCATTTCGAATTACCTTTGAGACAAGTGCTCTCACGGTAAAACAGACTGCTAAATTTGTCGACTCGAGGAAAACAACTCAAAGTGTTCACCTGTGTCGAGGCGGTGGCAGAGAAGGCGGTTGACTAGACGACACCGAGCCAAGCGCGCGGCGGAATTGGTGACCCCTCTCCACTTGTTTGCGTACCTTCCCCTCGCCTAGCCGTGAGAAACCACCACGTCTGACCTGCCACACTTGCGGATATAGACTGATGAGTTGACTGTCGCGCCGCGCCGAGTAAATGTGGTTTCTTACATTTGATTCAATAGAGTTAGGTCCGTCTGTTTTAGCTCTTAGAGTTCGGCCAGACTGACAAGCATCGATTAGCAGATAGATCTCGATAGTTGCTGACGAGGAGGCAAAGGTTTGAATCTTGGCTCAGTAAACTGAGGGTGGTTTTTGACAAGTGATTTATTGTTGTGGTTTTCTCATCCTCGCTCCACGCCAATGGTGATTCTTATATGTAAAGGCCTACTTTGATAATATTGAAGTATTTTAACATATCAGTTTTATACATATATATATATAGGTATGGTTTATGATCCTACCAATTAAATTAGGCCGTTAGTAGCAAGTGTGCTAAACCTATCGATGGTAATAAAAATGTCAACATGAGAAGTTTTCCAGCACTCAATGAACCAACATACAATAATATTGCCTAACGCCTGTAAACTAGACTGTACCGGCTCGAGCGCTCGCCCAGTCTGGCCACCTCTCATTACAACCAATGTGTTCTATTTTATATTTTAGTCGCTCGCCCAGTCTGGCCACCTCTCATTACAACCAATGTGTTCTATTTTATATTTTAGTCGCTCGCCCAGTCTGGCCACCTCTCATCAAAACCAATGTGTTCTATTTTATATTTTAGTCGCTCACCCAATATGGCCGTCCCCTTATTCTCAGAATTCACATCTTATTTGATGTGTACACGATATTTAAAAATTTTGTTAATAGTTTTCAACTTTCTTTTTTTCTAGAATAATAACAAAATGTATTAGTTGACTGTATGAAGATATTTACTATGGCTGGTTTTAAACTTTTGTTTTCTAACTCATCTTCACCGCGATACTTCGATATAATCAAAATAAATAATGTATTATCTGCTTACAAATTATTAATGGATGTTTTATTTCTCTAAAAAAGGACACATTGAAGGTTAATTTATATTTTTCAAACACAATAATATATATTTCTCCCTTCCATTTTCCTGGTTGAAGCTTAGATTTGTGGTAGTTTCAAGACTTACGAAAAAACGTCAATGGTGCAAAAGCATAAGAAACAACGACATATACTTGATCCAAAACTGTATGAAAAATCACCAATACATTTGTGAGCTAGAAAAGTAATATTAAGAATTTTACAGCTTAAAGAGATGGTTTTAATCGGTCTGAATGTATTCCCGATTTTAAAGAACAAAATTGAGTTAGATAATTGTTATTTAACTGAAATATTAGAAATCGATTTGGTGAAATATTTAACATTTAAAATCTTCAGTTACGCTCTACTCCCGCAGTAGACTAGACTACCGGTGATGGGATCGAAGTTCGAATCTAGATCGGGTGTACACTTCCTATAAATATAACTTTCCTGATCCCTAAATCCACTATCGTAATTAGTCATAAGCTTATAACCAATAAGGTAGTGGTGGTAAAAAAAATCTTCAGTTACACCTTATAATAGACACCAAATAGACTAACCCTTTAATAGCTGTGTGTATTGGTCTCTTTCCAACTAGTTAATATATTTTCACTGCCTGATTTCAAGCAATTGTCTCATTCATGTAGGCCCTTTCAAGAGTACAACACAAATTAACAATTTATTTAACATTTTAGAACTTAATTTTGAGTAAAAAAAGTTAAACAAACCTTTAATTTAACCTACTTAAGATTGATTAAATGGCTGACTATTATATTTGTTAATTACGGCTATCGCTGCATTTAAATATCATATTCTTTAAATTGGAAAATGATACTTGGATATGAGAATCGAGCCCGGGTCCTTTGGCTTAGTACTTTCAGTGGTTAGAGCATTGGCGTACTAAGCCGAAGGTCCTGGGTTCGATTCCATTGTGCAGGTGTCATTTTTAAATTTAAGGAATATTAACATACTCATGTTAGCAAACCTCTCCTATTAGTATTAAAATGTAAAAATAATCAAACTATTATCTAAGACTAAACCAACCAAAAGGTTAATAGTCAATTAAGTAAAATTACATTCAGACCAGGATCTTAATTCTAATATGCCAATCGCTATTTAACATGAGCACCTTATGAGTCCATGCTTTGTCAAACAAGACAGACTAATATATTTTCATCGAGATTAAGATCAGTGTCTAACAGCGGGACCAGCGCGCTTCTCTTTGTATACCTTAACTGCGCTTCTTGTTCTCTCCATTTCTCTACTTGTTTAGCAGGTATGTAACTTCAGTCTCGCTTGGGCGGGGGATTAGAGGGGCCAGGGGGGAGGAAAACTCACAAGAAATGGAGGATTCCAAACTCTTAGCTGTGACCCTATATGTACACGATCGGCGGTAGCCACGGGACCCGCAGTCCCAAGCTGTGGACAGTGAAATGAGTGGACTGGCGTGTCCAAGAGTGGGCTAGCGTGCCCGAGCGGGTCTGCATGTCCGCGAGTGAGTCAGCGCGTTCGTGTATCACGGGTCATTGCAGTGTGTCGTGTGCGGGCATCAGCGGCGAGTTATTTTGGACAGGTGACGTACGTATACATCGATTGTTATAGCCGTGAACAGTGTTAATAGTGCACATTTTTGTGACTTTTGATATCTGAATAGTAACTTTTGTTTATTTCATTTACTTACATTTTCAAGTATTCTTATTAGTTTATTAATTTACAGATATTATTGCGACTCTTTTTATTTTATGTTATCTCTTGTTTAGTTATTAACTTAATTGTATATTAATCAGTGTATTATTGTTTTATTTTATATAATAAAACCCTTAAATATTCCGTGGGAATTTTCATTCCTGTTTGGTCAGAGGCCCACTCCAATATATTTAAAATAACTCATGGTTCGTACGGTGATGTGTGGACGGCCCTCGAACCTCCCTGCGTTACAATACTTTGTTGACTGTTCTTGGGATCTATATTTTTTCTGGGGGAAGCAGCTTGTTGGCTATGAATATCAATATAATATAGCCTATTTAAATATTAGAAATACATCTTACTCAAGGAAAATACTAAATATATTCCTATATTTGTCCATGGTACTCTTTTAAAATCTATCTTAAAAGCTAATCAGTATCCAGGTGAATAGACATCAAATAATAATTCAAAGTTAAAAAACTAAAAATATTGCTTCCAAAGTGTTCCTTTTAAACCTGCATTTTCTCTATCAAATAAAAATTTAGATCAAAACACTAAGTACAGTAAAACCCCGTTAGAACAAACGCCGGTAGTCCTAAATTCCGAATAATCCAAAAACAGTTTTTGTAAAAAAAAAAAAAATTAAGTCAAATGAAATACATTTTATTGGTTAACAATCTCAAAAATAAAAGAGAATATTTAGAAAAAATAAAATTCAACTTTAAGTGAATTTAGGCTGGGCAAGTTGTATTAGATTGACATCAAAAAACAATAATTATATAATGTAAACATAATATATATGCACAATAGATGAAAGATTTGGTAATATTAATTACAAGTTATGTTACAATTTGATTAAAAATGTGTTAGAATTTATAACAACCATCTTAAAATCAGATACATTTTAAAATAATAGATATTTTAGTCATAATTACACTTAAAACTAGGCTGTGAAATAAAAGAATGATGTGACCATGCATATATTGAATATTAATATATTATTCTTGATAATTGAGATAAATATGTTATTAAATTTGAAAAGTAAAAATTGAATTTATTTCTTAGCTATGGTTCCCTGTTCCTTGTATCCTGGCTGCAAATGCTGCACAGTTATTTTGATGACATCCTCGGGTCTGATGTGAAATAAAAACCACACCGAATGTAATTCTTGGTTAAGACACAACGCGCCAACCAATGTGGTATGACATATAAAAATAATGTAAGGTTATAAAACTATAATATTGAAAAAATAGATAATTATGACACATCACTAAAAGGAGAATTACAAATAACGTGTATATAGGCCCAATGAAGTGAAATGAGAACATTCTGGATTATGTAATAGTAAGGACTTAACAGATGTTATTGGTTTAATTTTTAATACTAACTAAAATATTCTTTATGGGTGGGCGTGTTTCGCCCCTTATGGATCCATTCTGTTAGGATTCGAGCATTAACAAGTTATTGGGAAAATACAATATTCAAGAAAAGGTCTATATTGAGATGCTCGTTTATGTTATATTACTAAAATAATGTTTCCAATAAAAAATATAAATAAATACTTACAATATTTTATAAATGTGCCCGGGTATAATATTTAACTCAAACATTTGACTCTACCAACTGCGCTTAACGTATATTATACTAACCACGTTTATTGAAGTTCAATGGTGGAGATGTGTTGATGCGTGATATAAATACCTCCATGACGGTGAGGTCTTAAGACATATTTAAATACACATATATTAATTTGCATAACTCAATCGGTAGAACTCGAGCTCTATTCCCTTTTCCAGAACATTTCTAGAAATAAACAATTTCAGTTATCAGAGTTTTTCCGAGTGAACTGTGCTATATATATATATATATATATTTCTCTACATTGTGAGGTTGTTTTGAGCTGTTTTCCTCCCATTCAAACCAAACATCAACGAAGGAGAAACTAGAGTTTTTCCCCCCCTCTTGGGGGCAAAGAGGTATGCAAGAAATGTTATTTATCGATGATACAGACTTCAAGAAACGTTACCTTGGAGTTTCTCATTCTATCGGTTTAGGAGCAGAAATCTCGAGTCCTCTTTTTGTTGCGGCTACATCTACTTCGCCCTTGTTTGGGATTAGTTAAGTGTGCGCGAATAGTTTGGATTGAATTCCGGGCCGGAAAATCACGTTATCATGATTGTAAAGCTGAAAGCTTGAATCGATAACTCTACTTTTGGAAACTGGTCGTTTACTGTAGAGTGGACATTGTGAAAAATGTCTAGGTAAGTGTTTCGACGACCTCGTGCGGAAAACCTTTATTGATTCTATTGTACGTACATAACGTAATTTATTTCTTACCCTAAGCTAGTTGAAATAAAGTTAGAAATAAAGTTCAGCCAGGACTGCACAGTTTGTCTAAGACTCTTAATAACATTTGATTTATTTTAGCACTGCGTCTTAATAACTATACGTGTATAGTTCCTATATTGACTACGCTTATGTACTAGCTATGAGGAAGACCTATTCTAAAGGAAATGTACCCACATTTGTGTCGAAAGAGTGGAAAAACCACCCTCAGTAAACCCTACCGAGATTCAACCCCAATCTCCCCGTCATCGGCGGTCTAGCCTACTGCGAGAGACCCGCCTCGGTGGCGTAGTTAGCTAACGCGTTAGTTTCGTGCTGAGCTAGACTGCTGAGGACGGGAAGACTGGGGTTCGAATCTCGCTCGGGTGAACTGGGGGGTGGTTTTCCCTAAATGGTTTTCCAATCTCCTGCCACGCAAATACGGGTTCACATCGTCTAAATTCAACCTTCCCGATTCCTAACCCATGAGTGTAATTAATATTTAAGCGTATAACCCAAATGGGTAGTAAGACGCGGTGCTAAGTATTATTATTATTATTATTATTATAAGAATGCTGTCTTAGATCATGCGACCACCGAAGTGGGTGTTAGAGTAAGTTACGCATAGAATAATGAAATAGATAAAAATAAACACTTTAATGCAAGGAAGCGATGTAAATACCATAACAAAGTGAAAGTAGATGAGAATCAATAAAGCGAAACACCGAAAAGTATAAAAACAACATCATCGAAAAGGATTCATAGAACGTAAAGACTTTCAAGGAGCGCTTCCCCATCTTTGTTGAATACGGCGAGTGTAGCGCTCTATGGATGCAGTCCCTATAAGCCTACTTCAGATAACAAAGCAGCCGTTGGGGCAGAGGCGAGTAGGGGTCTATGTTGCGAACAAGAGAGACTTCTCTCTCGACGAGAGATACAGCCGAGTTTCTCTCTTCACTCTTCACTCTTCACTCCACATAGCCATTTGAGCGTTCCCGATACTTGATTTGTTTCTTGGTGGGTTTTTTACGAGTAAGGTCTAATTCAACATAAATATTTATATGAATCCCGTGGACACTCGAAGAAAACAATGTTAAACATACAAAGGTTGATTACTCAATGCAACATTAGATAAATAATAAATAAAAACTTGAATAATGTTCTAGAACTATAATACAATATCCATATACAATTTAAATTATTATTTTTAGCCTACAAATAAATAAAATGGGATTTTCATTTAATTTTTATTTATTAAAGCATTGACAAAAACAATCATCTGATAAACACTGGGAAAATACTACAAATACAAATAAAACTAGCAATCGTTGATTAATAATTTAGTTTAATTTAGTTTTAATTTCCCAGTGTTTATCAAAGTTCTAGAGTCAAGCGTCAATCCGTCTATCTGGCTAGCACCGAAGATACAGAAGAACATATGGTTTGCAAACTAAGAAGTAACAGATACATCATCTTTATACACGGGTTATTACAATAAACGAATAAAAAACTAAAACAGGATAAGGAGGAAAGCAAGAGAAAAAAATGGGTTTCAGTAATAACTATTATTTCTAGGAAGCAGATCACAATAAACAGATAAATAATAATTAATGATACGAGTGTTACTTGAATAACACTATCAATGTTAGTAGTTCTTTTGTGATAATAGTAATAATAATAATGTTTAGTTTTTACCATTGTTGATAGTAAAAAAACATGTTTTATATATTACTAGCTTTTACCCGCCCGCCCGCTTCTCCCGCAATAATGTATAAAATCTTTTAATTTTTAGCTAAACTTTAAAATAAAAATTAAACTAATAATTGATAACTTAAATAATATATTTCTTTTACTACGAAATATTATATATCTTATATACGAAAAGTTTAAACACAAGTATTGTAAAACTAATGTATACGAAAAGTTTTCCTTAACATTATTATGGTGAAATTAATGTAAAATCAAAGGATGGGAATAGTTCTATTTGTTATTCCAGGACATTCTCTACCAACGTACAAAGTTTCATTCGAATCCGTTGAGAAGTTTTGGCGTGATTGAGTAACACACATCCAAACTCACAAACTCTCGCATTTATAATATTAGTAAGATTTATAGACCCATGATTGTGTCCACCAACAATTTAAAACGGAACAAAATTGTTTATATTTATCTACTTATCTATTTAATGTATGCATAGAATAGGTATAAAATAACTAATCATTACTTATATGTTGTGTTTTGACAAATTTTGATTTTAAAAATAAATTTTTATTTGTTATAAAACATAGAATCGTATTCACTAGCATAGCTTAAATTATTATTATTATTATTAGCACCGCGTCTTACTACCCGTTCGGGTTATACGCAGCATAGCTTAAAGTTTATTAAAGCATGTATATTAGCCTACTTAATTATCATTAGGTCTATTATTCATTCATTTTTTTACTTGATTTTTGATGTATTTTTTCATTGTTTGTTGTAATTGGTCCTCATGACTTATTCATTTCAGCGCTTAATAAATGAAAATGTAATGAAATATAATTTGTTGGTATTTACAATAAACTTAAATACGTCATATTAATATAATTTTAGGAAATTTTTGCTACACTTTCTTTTTACTCATAGTATAGTGAAAAACTGTATATAAAATATGAAAAAACCCGCTTTGGTGACCGCATGGCCTAAGGCGCTACTCTAGCAGTATACTAGACTGCCGATGACGGGGAGATCGAGGTTCGAACCTCTGTCGGCTGTAATTAATGTGGTTTATCAAAAATTTGTTTTCCACTCTACCCTCGACGCGAATGTTTGTACACTTCCTATAAATTTAACCTTCTTCATCCCCAAACCATTAGCGTAATTAGTACATAGGCGTATAATCCGAACGGGTAGTAAGTTGTGGTGATAAAAAAAAAAGTAACCGTACCAAGTAATAATAATAATAATATTTAGCACCGCGTCTTACTACCCGTTCGGGTTATACGCTTTAAATACTAGTTACTCTAATGAATTAGGAATTGGGAAGGTTTAGTTAGAGAAAGACAACCCGCATTTGCGTGGAAGGTGTAAAACCATTTAGGAAAAACCACCCCCAGTTCACCCGACCGAGATTTGAACCTTGATCTCCCCGTCCTCAGCAGTCGAGCTCAACACGACAAGCGCGTTAGCCAACCACGCCACCGAGGCGGGTCGTACCAAGTAGACTACATACGTTACGGCGCGGCGTACCAAAACTCCACGTATCAAAGGAATGGGTCCAGAGAGATCTGCAACAGACGCTCCAAGGAAGTCGGGAACCGTGCCGACAGATCGGAATGCTATTATTCAGTCGGTAGACTGTTGTCAAGTCGTCTGTCTCGAAATATTAAACTGAGAGAATACACAACTTTAACCCCGCGCATTGTTCTTTAAAGAGGTCTCTGTACCAAGAGACTAGATTGAAAATTATTGAGAACAAAGTACTAAGAAATATTTCGGAGCCAAACAGAGATGAATAAAGAGCAAAATGGAAAAAATTAGAAAATGAAATAAAACAACACATGATTTGTATCAATCCACAAATATATTAAGAGTAGGCCTACTCAAATTAAGGCGCGTAAGCTGAGGTCCTGGGTCGAATATGGGTTATGGCAGGCGTGTAGACAAAATATTAGTAGGGAAACCTGAAGGTGCAAGACCTCTTGGAAGGCTGGGATGTCGATGGGAGGATATTGTAAATAAGGATTTGAAGGAGGTTGGGTGTTAGGATAAGGATTGAGTGACGGAGATCCAAGATAGGGTTGACTGACAGGGCTACGTTCTGTCAACACACACTATTTAGAGTTATTTTAAGGCGGTTAATTAGCTGTCAAGTAGACTAGTACAGGTTTAGGATATACGCATTTGTACTAATTACGCTAGTAAGTTGGAGCTGAGGAAGGTTGAATTTAGGAGGAGTGGCGGTGACCTGATGGTCTAGGGATAAGGTGTCGGACTTCTGTGCTGGGAGTCCGGGGTTCAATCCTCGGTCCCGGTACAGATTTATCTGATTACCAAACCCTTCCTTCACCTCTGACAAGACATCTTGTGAATGTGGGGAATGCCAGACCTCCACCGTGGTTCGGATCCCACGTTAAACTGTAGGTCCTTCATTTCATCTCACAGTCACCCTACCATTACACATTAGCGTAAGTGCGTATAGCCCGAACGGGTAGTAAGACGCAGCGCTAATAATAATAATAATAATAATAATAATAATAATAATAATAATAATAATAGGAGGAGTGCCTGAAGAGAGAGAAAGAGAGGAATTTTGGAAAAACCACCCTCAGTACACCCGACCAAGATTCCAACTACGATATTCCTGCTATCCGCAGTCCATGCTAACATGAGCGTGACGCCAAAGATCACGCGACCACCGAAGTAGGTAGCAGGTTAGTTACTGAGCTAGTATGATACATAACACATTCCGCCGGGTCGGAAACGGATGTCTAAGACGAGTGCTCCAAACTTTATTTTGAAGGGAGAACTTGTTTTCAGACGTTAAACGACGTGTCACGAAGCCACGTGTGGAATACTCGTATGTGTTGTATTTCCAGCTGTTGTGTGAGATATGTGAAACAAATACACTCATTTTCCCTACAAATTTTAAAATAATCTGAACGTTTTGTTTTGTAAATATTTTTATGCTTACGAGTAAAGAAAAACTTCAAATATAAAAATAAAACTATCACGAAAATTTGCCTATATTTCTACCGTTGTGTATAAATTTTTTTTAGCATATTTACAAACAATTTCAGTGGGCACAAAGATAAAGACATAAGTCTCGTCTTGTCTGGTTTGCCAGTGATAGATCGTTTGGTTTTCAAATTCCAAATTTGTGTCTTTACCTGGGTTTTTTACTTTTCTTGAAAATGCTCGTAAACAAGAGGGATTTTACACGGTAAATTTCGCTAAATAAATTTTGTTAGACAGTAAACTGATCGGAATGTAATGGACTAAGAAATGATTGCTTCCTAAGAAACTCTGTACGACACACAGTCCAATATTTTATTGGAAGGGCATTCATAATCAAAAGATAGGAAAGTTATGATTCATAGTAACTAATGTTTAGTGAAATGTTATCAATGTTGGACGCAAACAAATATTTATGTGTTTTATTAAAGGTAGACGAATGTGGGAAAAAGAGAGAAACATCAAGAGTTTTAATAATAAAAGAACATGTATGACTGTGTATGGATGTTGTTAAAAAGAGAAGTGTGGAAAAAGTTAGTGAGGGTGGATTAATTATGGAGTTGTTTTTTATAAGCTACATACACAGCTTCTTGTCTACCCCGTAAGGGAACAGCGTTATTATGTATATTTGTGTATGTATGTATATATGTATGTATCATTGTATATATGTATGTGTGTATGTATTATTGTATATATGTATGTGTGTATGTATTATGTATGTATAATGTATATATGTATGTGTGTATGTATTATGTATGTATTATTGTATATATATGTGTGTGTATGTATGTATGCGTGTGTGTATTACGTGTATGCGTGTGTATGCGTGTGTGTGTGCGTGTGTATGTATTTATCTATTTAAGGCTCTTTCTACTGAAAATTGGTTTGAACACTAATGTTGTATCCGAAATATTAGTTTTTAAAGCATCTTTTTAGTAGCGTCGATACTTCCGAGGGGCCTTCCTTCGTGTTTCTTCTATGTATTGTCTTCCTCGCTCGTCTTCTTTATAAGCTTTAAGAAGTAGGGATATAGTGGAGGGAGGGAAGAAAGGACGCCAGCGAGAAAATGTCACGTCACTACCCCGCTCCCGTTCTAGCGACTTACACCACCGCACGGAACGCCGGTCTGTCGGATCTTGAGTTATTACTTCGACTCCGATCCGGTGAACAAAATATACAAATCTTTTTCTCGGTCTTAGAAAGAAGGGATTTTTTATCAGAGGATGATACAATCCCCCCCACACCTGACGGGGGTGAAATCACACACATAAAACAATCTCGTTTAAAATACTACCTCTTTCTTTAAAAGTAAATAAATGAAGTCTCATAGCGTTTTAGTCACTGTAGGTCCTACTTTATTTAATTGCAATAGAGTAAATTACAGGGGGGAGCCGAAACAATTAGACTAATAGTAACTTGATAATTAAAACTTTAATTGACAATTAAATATTCACTAGCTGAATTAAAGCAAGCTACAAACTATACTTTCTGAAGATAACGTCGCTCAGGGGAGCTCCACCGGACGTCAGACAAACCTCAGCACGTTGTCCATCACTTTCCTCAGCATCACTCCACCCTGTTCAAACTAGTGAGTTCGGGAAATCAGGGGGTACTCTAACCCCCCCCCTCCCCCTCCGGAGTTTTACTATCTCTGTCTCAAATACTTGTGCATTTCCTTAAAGCTCATCCTATTCCAGTTTTCTCCGATTTTAGAGTTAAAGCTACTGGCAATTAAAGATGGTCATAAACGTAACACGAATTTAAAACCCACTTTGGGGGCCGCATGGTCTAAGGTGTCATTTTCGCGGTAGGCTAGACTGCCAATGACAGGATGATCAAGGTTCGAATTTCTGTCGGGCGTGTTGCGAGTTTTTTTCCCACTCGGCATCCAAGCAAATGCGGGTACACTTCTTATAAATATAACCTTTTTAATTCATAAAACAATTAGCGTAATTAGCACATAATCGTATAACCGGAACGGGTAGTAAGAAGCTGTGCTAATTAAAACAATGATTGGCGTAACCATTTTACTTGAAAATAAAATTTTATACCCACAAGTCCAAGTAAAGTCTATAAACTTTATTAATTCATCTAATTATACTCGTATGGCCTAATTTGTAAATGAAATAAAGCTCTTAAGAGATCGAATAAAAAATTTAGCCTCTAATATCAGAGAAGGCTACAAATTAGAATTTATTTAATATTTAAGTATATTTCTTGAACGCAATAATATTTACCCTCTCTCAGATTCGTGAACTTGTGCTCAATTATATAAATTACATAATTAGGGAAACATTAATTAGTATTGCTTAAAATTTCAACTGTAGGGAATTTGTGGGCTTAATTAGAAAATAGAAATTCTATTCGCACAGGGTAGCAAACTGTTGAACTTTAAATATTCCAATTATCCGTTTTCATGCGGTAGGTTTGTGGTCCAAATATCCAAACCACATACAGGAGCATATGCTGCTATGATTTACTATCAACATATTATTAAATTTATTCGCGGGTTCATATAAAATTAGTCGATTACATTTGTGTGGTCATTTTATTTCACATTATAGCGTCTCATAAATAGGTGTGTAGATTTTGTAATTATAAATTAACAATTTTACAAATGATTTTTTTAAAAAAACATGACAAGATGTATAATTAATCAAAAAAGACGGATTAGTAGGAGAGTAGATATACCCAATTATTAACCTATCAAAAATGTAAATGGCCCAAATTAATATACTAACAATGTTTGCAAAAATATATCAATTCATCCGCCAGTTCCAACCAAGCCTAATGAGTTTGGTTGGATGCCAACAACTTTTTACGTCGTTTCCTTCAACATCGCCAAGTTGTTGGAAATTAGTACTTCACTGAAGTACGTATGAAAAAACAAGACAAAGTAGCTTCGAATTTGTTTACTTTTTTATCGAATGGAAATACGTCACTTTCTGAGTAAATTTTCAATTATAATACTATTAATATGACATTAATTGAACGGGTTCTAATTTTTAACAGTCACCATATTTTCAAGCAAGAATTATTTTAGCTATAGATGGTCTGAATGATTTTTTTTTTCTATTAATAGAATTAAAATCCAAATCTTAGAAAATATGAAAAAACTAAGTATTTAACTTTCCCAAATTGATTAAATAATGTTTCGTCAATTCTTATTTAGTTTACATAAAGTAGGAAATTAATGGTTTTAAAACTGTTAATTTGGTACCATAATCGCTTAAAAATAAATCCCTACCTAATAAGAATCATAATGGTTCCAAAAATATTTCACATATTTAAAATTTAATTTTTTGTATGACGAGCTTTCTTTTCACCCGCTTCGGTGGCCGCATGGTCTAAGTCGTCACTCTCGCAGTAGACCAGATTACCCTTCCATAATTTCTTTCTACTTTTCATTCGCGCTAATGCGGGTACACTTCCTATAAATATGCTCTCCCTAAAATCATATGCTTAATCAGTACATATACTAATAGCGTGAACGGGTAGTAAATCGCGGTGCTAAAAAAAAAAGCTAATTTGAAATTCAAAAATTTGAGGTGCTTATTCTTAATTTTAATACAATATTGCTATTTTAACATCCACGCCCAAGTATTTTACCAGGAATCCAAAATAATTGGGAAAATAACCAAACCCCTTTCTTCTCGTTTTTTGGAGCCCATAATGTACAGTTTATAACAAAAACAGTTTAAACACTATAAATTGGATGGTTTAATTACTTTTTAAATAGACCTATATTAATTTTAAAATACAAAGTACTTGAATGTATTACACACAACATTTTATATACTCTTGACATCCTGGCTCAGTTGATTGCGTGTAGGTCTACTGAATTAAGTGTCCCAGATTCGATTCCCGATTCATGACACAGAAATTATCAATGGCGAAGTTTGTGATTCACCTTCAGTAGGAATTAAGAAAAAAACTCGGTACTTGAGAATGTGTTCTTCGTACGGTAAAACTAGTTTTAAAATCAAGTGATGATATAGGATATAATAAGTTGGCACAAAGTCTGTTTGTTAAATTTTCCTAACATTAATAATAAATAAAGAAAAATGAGAATTTGCATTAAGTATTTTATAAAACAGGTGAGCACTAACAAACGGGCAAGAGTACAAATAAAATAATAACAATGTTATTCAAAACATTACAAATAGTGCCATTGTGTATTAAAAATGGTGACCTGGCAGTCTAGGAGTAAGATGTCGGACTTCCGTGCTGGAGGTCCGGGGTTCAATCCTTGGTCCCGGCACAGATTTATCTGATTGCCAAACCCTTCCTTCACCTCTGACAAGACATCTTGTGAATGTGGGGAATGCCAGGCCTCCACCGTGGTTCGGATTCCACGTTAAACTGTAGGTCCTCCATTTCATCTCACAATCATCCTACCATTACACATTAGTGTAAGTGCGTATAACCCGAACGGGTAGTAAGACAAGGTGATGATAATAATAATAATTTATTAATATACCAATTAAATAATTAAGAAGGAAAAAGAAAATAAATTAAGAGTAAAATACATTTTTTTTATATAAACACGCCCTACAACCAGTTAGGGAAATACGCATTGCACTAAGGTGCGCTAATATGTTATGGATGAGTATGGTTGAATTTAAAGGAAATGTACTGGAATTCGAGTTAAGAAAGAGTGGGAAACTTATAGGTCAGTACACCTGACCGGGAATTAAACCCGGACCTGCACGTTATTGGAAGTCCATTTTCTTTCGAAAATGACGCCTTAAACTATTTTGCAACTGAAGTGGATGTATATAAGCTTAAAGTGTTCTATTTTCAATAATTGTGTAGGCACGATGAAGGCAACATTTAGAGGATATGGGCCCGCATTTGAATTTAGAAAGAGTGTGAAACTATTTAGGGAAATCTATCTTCCGAATGGCCTACACCCGATCAAGATTCGAGCACAGGACCCTCCGTCACAGGAACACCTCAACAGAATAGACTTACTTTTAGTCTAGGTGCAGATCTTAAGGTGAGTAGGTGTAGGAGTAGCGAGTCAAGGTCACTGTTCTAGCACTTTTTGTATCAACCCAATGTTTTGGTCAAATAATACAATTATTTATCCAGTACAATCCAAGAGTATAATTTCCGTAAAGGGTATTATCAACAGTTGTTGAATATCTGTCCGAGGGTGTCCTGGAATTTAATGACAACTTTTTAACTTCATTTAAAAAGTTTCTCATCTAATGCCGCTAAGCTCATGACTGATATTCAACAACTGTTTATAATACCCTTTACGGAAAATTAAACTATGTTTGCACTGAATAAATATTTGTACTATTTTCGACAAAAAAAAAGTTTTGCTATAAAAATGGCATAAATATTGCCTTAAGCTCGCGTTCCTCATACTCCCCCCTTAAAATTGTAATTGATAAAGTTGTAATAGTAATAATAATAATATTTAGCACCGCGTCTTACTACCCGTTCGGGTTATACGCTTTAAGTACTAATTACTCTAATGTATTAGGAATTGGGAAGGTTGAATTAGAGGAAGTGAACCCGCATTTGTGTGGAGGGAGAGTGGAAAACCATTTAGGTAAAAACCACCCTCAGTTCACCCGACCGAGATTCGAACCTCGATCTCCCCGTCCTCAGCAGTCGAGCTTCAACACGACAAGCGCGTTAGCCAACTACGCCACTGAGGTGGGTTTGTAATAGTAACAATAATAATAATATCCTCCTCGNCCTCACGGTTGCCCCCCCCCCGAAATCTCATGCCCTTAGAACGGCTAACTTTGTTTGCTTTATTACCTCCTCCCCCCCCCCCCCTCGATAGTCGGTAGAACAAAAAAACTTACCTCAACTTCAGACTTTTCAAGTACATACAACCGGCTGCGGCGTCATTCTCGTGTTAGACTGTATTGCTGAAGAGAAGGTCGGGGCTCGAATCTTGGTTGGGTCTACTGATGGTGTTTTTTTTTTGCCTAAATGGTTTCTCGTGCTCCTTCCACGCGAATGTGGGTAGATTATATCTAAAAGAGATTTTATCACCGCGTATTGCTACCCGTTCGGGTTATACACTTACATACTAGCTACGATAGTGATATTTAGGGATTAGAAAAGTTATATTTATTTTAAAACATGTCCCCGCATTTGCGTGTGGGAGAGTGGAAACCTCAGTACACCCACCTAGATCTCCCAATCATCGGCAGTCTAGTCTACTACGACAGTGATTTCTTTTAGAGCACTCGACCACCGATGTGGGTGAAAAGTTTACTAAGTTCAGCTTTTAAAAACTTTAAACTATAACATGTGTGTATGTTGAACACAGATTAATTTCTCCACGTCCTGCAATTAGTAAAGTTCACGTGAACTATTATTACATTTCTATTTAAAACGCTAATGTGTTCCTTAATCAGACACGTTTTAAAGGATTTGGTAGTGGAGTAAACAATATAAGTAAATGACTGTTTTAGATTCTAATAAAATAAATATACAGAGGTTTTCAAGTTGGTCTGTCGAGAATGTATGTACATGTATTAAACCAATGCAGTGCCTGTATGTCCTTCTAGGGATCTTCCTAGTCACTTAACAATACCATACAAAGTTTCAATTTGAGATGGATATTACAACGAATGCTATATTTATGAAGAAATAATTAAACTTAAAATAATTCAAGATGCCGGACGTAGCGTACAAATGGAATCCAACATGGATTATATAGACAAGTCTATTGGATAAAGATATTTTATGGATGATAGCAAATCCAACTTTTCAGTATTTTCTGATAAGATTACTACCCAAAAATAAAAAATTTTGATCTCAATAATTCTCCAACTACTGATACCACTGATTATTAAAACTTTAAAAACTAACCATCACGAAAACAAAGATTATCTTAAAAGTGATCGATTAACATTAAATAGCCAAACAACAAATGGAAAACTATCGCCTGCCTAGCAACCATTAAATAGCCAAACAACCAGTGGAAAACTGTCGCCTGCCTAGCAACCATTAAATAGCCAAACAACCAGTGGAAAACTATCGCCTGCCTAGCAACGACAGAATTTTGTTGATAAAGCTCGGGGAGCCCTTATGTTCTTTGCCAAACCACGATGTCTAATTTTTATTATATTTCTGTAACAGTTTATATTATTTAATTTGTGCTCCTTGATGAACCAGGCCCGAATTTGCAGTGTTTTATGCCCTAGGCCAGATTTTATTGCTGCACCCCTACCTCAAATAATTAAATATATATATATATGTATATATATAAATATATTTAAAATCACCTGACAGCTATACAGTTTTTATGTTAAATATTAATAGCTTGTCTTTATTTTTAACACACAGTCAATTAGTATTCACATTACTTAATGTTAAAAGTTAATAAAGAATAAACTAGCTCAGGTTTCGTCACACTATTTTCTGATTTGTATATAACATATGAATTGAAGATATGTTAAATTATAATAACGTTATACAGTTGATGTTTGAAAAGGCAACAATTCTAAATAAATATAATATCACCCAGTATTTAAGCCTATACAACAGTAAAATTAGAAAAAATATAGAAAACCAAGAATATTCTCAACACCAAGTTCTAAAATTTCTTTCTTCGCGCTTTGGACCAAGCAAACGCTTCGATGGTGGCATTGAAATCAACACTTTGAGTCAAATCTACCTCAATGCAGACAAGCGCCAGAGAGTTAAGTTATCGTTTTCAAACAATAAAAGGACCTCTCAGCTGATGCATTCGTAACATTTTCCCGTGGCCATTTGCAAAGTGATAGTGGATTCTATCTTCAACCTCGCTGGTCAGAAGATGAGATTTGAGGGGAAGTAACTCGTTACTTACCGACGGTTCTAAGTTTTCCTTAAAATGTAAAATAAAATATTGAGAACTTAGGTTGCCTAATCGAACATTTAAAACAACACACACACTGTTTGAATAAGTTTATTTGAAACATGAACACTTTACCTACTTAGTTACAACCTTCTCCGACATAAATAATGAACATTGTTAGGATTAAAAATGTTAGCTTTTTTTTGTGTGTGCTAATTTTGACAATCCTTTTGTGTGACAAGTTACATAAACACTGGCTGAATATTTGAACTCAAGGCATATGAGGAATGCTTCCAATGATAGGCATGAAATATCAAGTTAACACAAGCACACACCGTCAGGAAAAAGTTTATTATACTGTGAGAGTTGGAAAACTAAAATTGTCCACGCTTTCATGGCAGATTAGCCACGTGTGGCGATTTCAGACAGGGTTGCCCACCCCGGCCACAGATATTAAGTGTAATAATAATAATAATAATAATAATAATAATAATATTTAGCACCGCGTCTTACTACCCGTTCGGGTTATACGCTTTAAGTACTAATTACTCTAATGGATTAGGAATTGGGAAGGTTGAATTAGAGGAAGTGAACCCGCATTTGCGTGGAGGGAGAGTGGAAAACCATTTAGGAAAAACCACCCCCAGTTCACCCGATCGAGATTCGAACCTCGATCTCCCCGTCCTCAGCAGTCGAGCTCAACACGACAAGCGCGTTAGCCAACTACGCCACCGAGGCGGGTGATATTAAGTAGAGTCAGTGCAAAGTAACTGTCAAAGTGTCCTTATAAAGGAAGAGCCAAAAATTTATACCGAAAATGTAGTATATAGGGAAAAAAAATAGAGTTAATACTCTAGTTAAAATGAACAATAGCATATTTGAACATTGAATTTTTCTCTACACTGTCACAAAGAAAAAAAAGAAAACCTATTTTTTTTAAATCTGATAGAATAACACCAAATACTTGAGCATAGTAACTAGGCCGAGAGAATAATTCTGTAGCAAAATGTTGGTATCGATCTACATTTCCCGAAATGTAGGCCTATGTCTTTCGGGGCGTTTATTTCCATAAGACCCGATAATCTAAAAGAGCCATGGACACGAATTGCGCTACTTCCTGTTATGTAAAATTTAAAAATATATACAAACAACAAGGAAAAGTATTTGCACAAAGTTTGAAATAAAACCGGCCGGGAACAGCATAAAATCGTTATTAATTTAATATGTAATGCAGGATCGTGACACCGCTACAAATAAATACACTGTCCATACACACTTTAATATGTGAAGGACCGTGACACCGCTACAAATAAATACACTGTCCATACACACTTTAATATGTGAAGGACCGTGACACCGTTACAAATAAATACACTGTCCATACACACTTTAATATGTGAAGGACCGTGACACCGTTACAAATAAATACACTGTCCATACACACTTTAATATGTGAAGGACCGTGACACCGTTACAAATAAATACACTGTCCATACACACTTTGATGCAAGATCATTCGAATACAGAAATATCCGTACATTGTTACAGTGGTCAATGAGCGAGTTGCCATACTTTGCGAAAAGACAAAGACTCGATTTTACCGAGCAGACATGTTTGATCATTGGTTCCTTTGTGATGGTAATCTTCTTTAACCATCTCCCGCAGCAACAAGCGGTCTGTTTGTTGTCAGGGACTACAGCAGGTAAATTAAATAACTCCCTTGAAGCACCTTTTCTTTCTCATAAATCCTTCCAATAATACCAAGGCACCAGTGGTCACACAGTTTAAGGTGGTATGGGAGGGAACGCGAAAATAGGCCAGTATTTTTGCAGTTTTTATGTCAAAACTTTTTTTGGCCAAAATAAATAAAATATGGCTCCAGTGCAGACAGAGAATTTAATTTTCTTCACATAGTGATATCGACATTTGTTGAATATCTCTCATGAGCATGGTGGCATTATCTAACAAACTTTTTAAATGAACAGAAAAAGTTGTCATTAAATAATCCCAGAACACCCTTGACAGATATTAAATAAATTTTGAGGTCATCATGTGAAGACAATTAAATTCTATGTTCGTACTGGAGCAATATTTTATTTTTTAGCCAAGAAAATATTTTGCCATAAGAACTGCAAAAACACTAGCCTTTACTCGCGTCCCCTTCCATCACACCTTAAGGACACATGTGGAAAACTATTTTCTGTACACGGGGCAGATCTTCGAATCTCTAACTTTCAATCTTTGGAGATTCAATCTACAATAAAATTAGAGTGTTATTAAGACCAATTTATTTTTACTAGTCACATTAATTAACTGTTATCAAATTTCAATAAATACATTATAATTTGTTATAAAAATAAAAAAGTTCCAATAGGATAAAAAAATAACAGTTTTTAACCCAAATTTTCCTCTGGTAAATATAAAAGCAATTTTATATCAGTGACATGTAGCATCATCATCATCATCATCAATCAACACAAAGAGTTAAATTTAGAGAACTAAAAAAAAATGCAACAAAAAAACGCTTTGCCAGGCGGTGGTGGATTGTAAAACGATGAACGACCCTGATTTAAGGGAAGATAGATTCAATGGCATTGATACGTTCTAACACAGGGGTTAGGGGTAGTTTCGAGAAGGATGATTTAGATGAAGTGTAGCCGCATTAAAACGGATAGAGGATGTTAAAATCACATTGATTGATCCATATTGAAAATCATTCCATTAGACCCGGTTTTGATCAAACTTGAATCCTATGAATAATAATTTGATTAGCTTAGAGAGACTAACAACCATACTTATCTCTTAGCTTTCCCATATACATTAATTAGGGTATGTAAGCGTTGGGTACGGTTTATTATTACGACTCTGACAATGGAGATAAATAATATAAAATCGAATCATCTTGGCGGGTAATATTTTCAAATAAATAGCGAGTTATTTTGATTTCATAAATGTTCTATAATATGTTACATTTATTTAAAACCTAAAAATCATTTAAACTTATAAAATAATTTCTCATCTATTATTGTGGTCGTCTTGGTGGAGAAGAATATGACACCTAACTTCATCTCTTAGGAATTCATGTTAAGTCCTGAATGGGGTAGTTAATGATTGCGTTTGGTGACCTCGTGTTTTAAAATAATTTCGGGTGACCTGGTGGTCTAGGGGTAAGGTGTCGGACTTCTGTGCTGGAGCTCCGGGATTCAATCCTCGGCCCCGGGACAAATTTATTTGATTACCAAACCTTTCCTTCACCTCTGACAAGACTTCTTGTGAATGTGGGGAATGCCAGGCCTCCACCGTGGTTCGGATCCCACGTTAAACTGTAGGTCTTAGGTCCTCCATTTCATCTCACTATCACCCTACCATTACACATTAGCGTAAGTGCATATAACCCGAACGGGTAGTAAGACGCGGTGATAATAATAATTGTAATATAATAATAAAGAGGTTTCTTTGATTACCGCGTCTTACTACCTGTTCAGATAATACGCATTATTATTATTTTGTTCTGTCTTACGACAGGTCCATTCTGTTTGTCGGTGAACCTAGACCTCCAACGCACCCTATCCTCTTCAGTTCCTTCAAGTCATCCACTATTTGAATCCTCCTCCTTCCTAAACTCCTAGGCACATATTATAATTACTCTAACGTGGTAGGGACGAGTAAGGAAGAATTTAAGAGGTAATTTACCCGCATTTGTTTGGAAGGCGATTGGAAATCATTTTGGAAAAACCACCCTCTGTACACCCGACCGGAATTCTAACCCCGATCTCCCCGTCTTCAGCAGGTCAGTCTGGCCGGAGAGTGAAGACTTAGACCATTTGGCCACTTAAGTGGGTCATAAAAAGTATTTTATTTAATATATATTAATTTACAAAAGTTATTTGACATGTAAAAAAGTCTTGTCACAGAAAATTGAATGTCAGTAATTCGTAATAACCTACATTATTATTATATTTTTTTTAAAGGGTAGAACATCGGGAAATAAACTTGATACGTTTTGGAAAAAATGTATTTTGGTGTAGCCCTTGTACGTTAGTACTTCTAGCCTCAGTCTTTGATCAACCCTGTGTGAAAGACTTTAGGTTGATTATTTGGGTTACAGATTCCTTTAAATACAAATACCTATAAATTTTAAAAAATAATTCAGAAAAATACTATAAACAATGTTTGTTAAAATGAATTAGTTTTTTTTTCATCTCAACATTGGATTGGATTCAAACTATTCTGTTTCGTAGTTTATGAATAAAAAATTCATATAAAAGTAAATAATACAAACCAAAATGTGACTCGGTATATTTAATTGCTTATATCAATTTGGATCATACTTCGTGTGCTAATATAATCAGTCGATTCAGAAAGCGCGCGTTAAATACCTCAAATAAAAAATTAAATTATTTTGGAATATTAGCAATTTTTTTTTTTTAAACCCTACAAACATGACCGATTTAGTTAGTGGCCGCTTCTTTCGCTTTTCATTGGCCGAAAGCTTGCATCTCTTTCATTTTGGTCGTCTACAGAGTTTGAATACCTGCCATTTTGAAATAGATAGAGAAATCGAGATACCATATTTAATTGCTTTGTTCAAACTAGGCTCAAAAGAATGACACCGCCATTATCGTTAATTTGGTCCATTTGACAGTTAGAACGTGACTATATTTAGATATTCAGAGAGATGAAATGTCAAATGCTCAAGCTAAAACAGGACCTAGCTTCGCTTGGTCAGTTATATACGTTTATATCCTTATTTATATTTATTTTTTACATTCTATGTGTTATTAATTTTATTAATAATGCTTTCCAATGTTGATCAATCCAAATATTTACTATGTATACGGAAACCAGTAAAATACGTAAGGTTGGTAAAGTGTTAAGGAAAGGACGTAATATAAAACTAAACATTTAACACTGAGTTAACCTTAACTTTCCTTAAATATTTATATATAATAATAAACAGTTGAATAACCGATTTATAAAAAGATTAAAAAAATATTAGACACACGATAAAAGGTTATTAACATTGGAAAATGACATGTTTCATTTATAAAGCAATTTTATTAGTACGAATGTTCATAGAATGAAAGTTTGAATTAATTTAAATAAATGTACCAGAATTTATTATATATATATAATAAATATATATATAATAAATATATATATATATAATAAATATATATATAAAAAATATATATATTTTAAATATATATATAAGTTTTTTTATCAAGCACTCATTTGGTTAGAATTTTTTTAAATAATTTGTACACACATTAAATAACAATATTTAATTATTAATTGAGTAGGTTATTTGTTTATAAATTGTAATTGTATAATTTCTTCTAATCTCAAAAGTAATCTATTAAATCGCTTAGCTTGAAATGGGATTTTTTGTTGCTAACCGAACTAATTATGTCTTGTATTTTCAATTAAAAGATTATTAATGATTTGCTAGTGTAGTTATAAACTCAAAGGCCATACACAAATGGTTTTTTGAGATAGGAGGTGAGGGAATATTACCTTCTGTGGAGGGTTATTCTCCAAACATTCCCCATAAGTACGGCTTTGACAATCTCAATACAGCTTGGCAGATTAGTTGCCTGTGCTAAGATTTTAACAAAATAGTTTTTTTTGTATAATAATTAATAAATTGACCATTTGCATGGTAAAAATCATCATGTCGATAGTTTGATTATCAAAACATGAATAGCCAATTAATGTTTGAAATGTATTTCTTTATCTAAACTAAGCATACGATCAATACATTTTAATTTCAAAATTAAAATTATGAAATCGTATTCTAGAAAATATTCAAAACTATGGTAATATTGATTATATTTTTCAGTGACCAAGTTTATCCGTATTGGCATCGCCGACAAGAATGACAGCCCACCGTACTTTGACAAGGCTCTTTACGAGACGGAGGTGGACGAGAATGAAGAACTACATCACACGGTACTCACCGTCACAGCCAAGGACGACCATGATGGTGAGTACTAAGACCTCCATCACAGCCAAGGACGACCACGAGGGTGAGTACTAAGACCTCCATCACACGGTACTCACCGTCACAGCCAAGGACGACCACGAGGGTGAGTACTAAGACCTCCATCACACGGTACTCACCGTCACAGCCAAGGACGACCATAATGGTGAGTACTAAGACCTCCATCACACGGTACTCACCGTCACAGCCAAGGACGACCGTGAGGGTGAGTACTAAGACCTACATCACACGGTACTCACCGTCACAGCCAAGGACGACCATGATGGTGAGTACTAAGACCTCCATCACAGCCAAGGACGACCATGAGGGTGAGTACTAACACCTCCATCACAGCCAAGGACGACCGTGAGGGTGAGTACTAAGACCTACATCACACGGTACTCACCATCTACGATGACTGCGAGTAATATAAAGTACAGATTCATCTTCCGCAGCTCCTCCAAACAATACTTGCTCATAGATATATATATATATATATACATATAGTATATCTATCTACTGAGATAAGGGTCCCGAGTTAGATTCCTGGCATGGCCGAAAATTTATGATCATTTGGGTCTACCCATTCAAAATGAAAAATAAACGGCTGGGGACTGGATGTTGTGACTAGGCTAGAGGCGTAACAAGCATTTAAGGAGTGGAATCAAAACAACAGATAAGGAACGTCTCTTTTAATTCAATCTTTCAAGTAACATTATAATTAGCATTTTTCAAAGTATCAATTCTCGTCTATATTTCTTCTATAACATCCAATATCTTGTGTACAAATACCTTTAATTATCCAACATATCATAACTATATTGATTGATCTGGATGACTCATCTTTCATCATGAATATGTTTCATATTTAATTCCATTTTAATTTGTTTCATATGTAATTATCTAATCTACAATTCTCATATGTGAATGTTTCACAAACTAAGTACCAGACTTACTATCAATCACCTCTTAGTAATACTATTAATCGTTTGTAACTGTGTAAATATTCCTTGTTAACATTTTCTTAGGTTGGTATTAAATTGGATCATTCATGTAATTATTAGTTGGTTTTGTTCCTCCATCTTGTATTAACGGTTCCATTCCAGTCATAGACTTTTTATAATTTTCTAGTTTTTAGTCAATTCTACCTAATATTTTTTATCGCTTTATAGGAGCTTGCTCAATTACAGTTTTACATATTTATAAAATAAATTTTCTCTTTAACAATTTCTAAGGTTATTCTTAGGAATATGGCCATTTATTTGTAAGTGATTTAATTCCTGATAACCATTTTTTCTTCTCTTTGAATAATTAATTATTTGTTATCTCCATCAATTAATATTGTTAATTGACTTGTTATTTAAATTATTTTCCTTGATCTAACAATCTCTCCTCTAATAAACTAATCCCTCATAACTTATATTGTTTAATTGACTAAGAAGTGTATCAATCAATCAATCAATCAATCGTCGTTCTACCAAGCACGTTCCTTATAATACTAAGAGCTGTTTAGGCTAATTATTCCAATCAGTACATCAAAGGATTTTTTTAGCACGTCTTACAATCTGTTCGGTTTATACGCTTATATACTAACTACACTAAAAAGTTAGGGATTATGCAGACTTAATTTAGATTAAGTGCACCTTCATTTGCGTGTAGGTAGAGTGGAAAATATTTAGGAAAATCCACCCTCAGTGCGCACGACCGGGATCGAAACCCGATCTTCCCGTACTCGGTGGTCTAGTCCAACACAAAATTAGCGCGTTTGATCACGCGACTACTGAAGCGTGTTTTTAATTAATTAAGGATTTGGTCGGGTCCCGGGCAACGCGAGGCTTAATAATCCCGTAAAGGCACTAACTTTAAATCTACCTTTCACGTACAGACATTAAACTAAAAATATTTCCCCCGGGCGATGCCGAGTACTATAGTTAGTATTGAATACAAATAAATTGAAAATATGAGTGTGTACAATAACCACTAATTAATTAAGATGTTTAGGCCTACATGTTAAACAAAGGATGCTCGACTAAAAAGGAGCCTTTTAAATAATTCAGTTCACATCCATTAAGTTGATGACGCTATGAACCAATATTTAATATAAAGTTTAAGAGATTTTTAACTATCAAATAAATGGTCCTTCAATTATTATAACTTCAATCCCAGGTCCCGGCACAGATTTATCTGATTACCAAACCCTTCCTTCACCTCTGACAAGACATCTTGTGAATGTGAGGAATACCAGGCCTCCACCGTGGTTCGGATTCCACGTTAAACTGTAGGTCCTCCATTTCATCTCACAATCACCCTATCATTACACATTAGCGTAAGTGCGTATAAACCGAACGTGTATTATTATTATTATTAGCACCGCGTCTTACTACCCGTTCGAGTTATACGCACTTACGCTAATGTGTAATGGTAGGGTGATTGTGAGATGAAATGAAGGACCTACAGTTTAACGTGGAATCCGAACCACGGTGGTGGCCTGGCATTCCCCACATTCACAAGATGTCTTGTCAGAGGTGAAGGGAGGGTTTGGTAAACGGGTAGTAAGACGCGGTGCTAATAATAATAATTATTATTATAACATGCATAGGGTGTAATTAAATTACCATTTATACAATATTTTATTTCATATTATTTACCATCTGATTATCTGGGTGGTTCTATCTATATATGAGCTTTTAAAAACTATTTTTAAAATACTCTCTATATTAGAATGCTATGAACGGTGATTGGTTTTCAATTTTCTAGTTGCCCCCATTCATTGGTGTATTTTGCTTGAATGATTTTATAGTTGTTTATTTTTGAAATCCCGTTTGTTTTTGAAGCGTTGGGGGTTAAATACATTAAGCTTTTTTTTTTTTAACGTATATGAATATTTAACGTTAACTACTTGATTCAGCATCGATATAAAAGTTTATAAGCACTAACGCCAAACAATCGCTTATCAAATACATTAATAAGCAATTTATTAATCTTTAAATTCTAAATAATAAAATAATTTAGCTTTTCCCTTAATACATAAATAGAGTTTAAAACTAGTTGTCACAAGATGAGAAAATAAAATAAAATAGAGGTCCACATTATTTGTAAAAATGAATATAATGGTACTTTCAAGTGTTATTTATCACAAAATAAAAAAACATTCTGAATAGTTTTGGTCACTGAACTGAAGTAGTTGGGAATACAACATTCATATTTTACAAAACGAATGCAAATTATCTCTTTTATATTCCATGGTTGGTATTATTTCAGCTATACGTACACAAAGTGGACTGGGCAGAATTTATATTTTATAGACTACTACATTCGTTATTAAAATTCTGAAACATAGATGATATATTACTCCAGGCAATTTAATGTAAAATGAAAATATGAAACATTTTGCGGGTGTGTATAAAGCATTCATGAGGCTTTTTATCTTGCCAGAAGTCAAGTTGAGTTAAATAAAGGTAAATATATCGCAGAATGAAAATACTAATTTAACTTAATCTAGAGTTATTTTTAGAATTCTGGTGACATTTACTAAGCTTTAGGTGTAAACCCTAAAAAGCAGTTGATTTTATTTGTGAATCAAATATTTTCATACCTTAAAATTTACATTAAAATTATACTGCTAACTGTTTATATATTATTTTATATTTTTAATTAATTATTAATAAATTAATCCTTACTATAGTTAACTCACGATTACTTAAGCTATAATTAACTCAATATTAATTAATCTTATTATTGTGACAGATTTTTCAATCAAAAAGTATTAAAAATTAAAATAATTATTTCACTATACGTTTTTTAGTGCATATAAGGTCTGTATCTTGGTTTTATTAAATTTGAGAGATATATTTATCAGTGTTTGTAAGAATAAAGTTGATAAGCTTCGACAAAGGTATACATTATTTTATTAGTTTTACACCTAATTTTTATTGATAAAATTATTTGGTTTTTTCTATTACATTTATAGAAGATAATACTCTATGTCTTCACGTTATAAGCTGTGATAACTTACAGTTACGGTTATAAAGATAATATCAGATTATTTAAAATGATAACAATATATATTTCTATTTTAAGAAATTTAATATACAGTTGATATTCAAATATTTATTAAATCTTCCCAAATCTTGACATTTGTATTTCGATTGATCTAATTTTATAATTTGTTAATAATTTGACTTTGGGTAGGTTAAGAAAACCTTTACATCAAATCTAACTATTAATGGTTTCTTATTTCATTATAGTTTATTTTGTCAGAAAATCAAGAAAAAAGTTTCATTTCTAAAAAGTTGTGGATGTACGATTCGTATTTTATATTTTACATTTATATTTACAATATTATTAGTGCCATGTAACATTTTCTTATAGCATTGCTCGAAAATCATGACCAGTCGATAACTTTCTTTACATCAAAACAAGTTTTGCCAACGGCATTAACATTTTTAGCCAAACATAAACTGACTAAGAGAGAAAATATTTTAATAAATGTTTAATTAATTTTCTTCGTCTCTACTGAGATCAAAGTTCTTTCCCTTCCCCTTATGCCAGCCTTTTAGTAAAAGTTTTATAAGTTTAGCTACTTTTTATTAAATACCATAAATTATATGGTTTCATAATGATATCTTTTTCGATTTGATTGTTTCATTAATACTTTTGCACATAGAAGAAAGCAATGCTTTACAATTAAGTCTAAATATGAAAAAGGAGCCTTGGGGGATGAATGATTATAATTTCTGATATCATCCCTGACTGAAGTTAAAGGACAACTGGATACATATACTTAATTGTCTAGTGTTTCTCTGTTCCATCTTGATTCGTTTGGAACGTACAATGTATTAGTACTATTGGTAGCATAAAAGCCACAAGCAAGTCTCGGTAGCTGTGATATCAATTATATATATTAGTGACCGATGATATTAACACGTCCATAACAGACTCTGCCTTAAATCATGTGAAATGAAATTACCATGAACACGGAAAGATCCTTGGATAGCTTAGTCAGTGGTTTAGAGTATTGGCGCTCTAAGCCAAAGGCCCTGCGTTCGATTCCCGTGTATAAGTTTCATTTTTTTAAATTCATTAGAATTTTAGTTTTAGATTAAATTGAAATACTCCTATCTCTAACATGATTATTTTTCTAAACGATACAATAATTATAATTATTAAAGTTTGTATCTTATTTGGAAGAAAGTAGAGGAAAGGTGGATAGAAGTATCTAAAAGGAACGAACACAGTATGACCTTTACAACAAAAAGAAGAACACAGTCAACAGTTTACATTACTGCCATTGGACAAAGAGGTAATGGTTGCCTCTTGAAGAAAATCGATCGTCACCGCCCAATCATCCCCCGGCCTAGGTTTCATTCTATCGGAACTCATCAGGAGAGAGTGTGAAACGCGCAACGCAACTTACTAAAAGAGGAAAACCAAGAAACGAATTAATTGATGTTTGTAATAGTAAGCAGTTTATTAATATTCATCGTCTTATCTTTAATCTCTTTTTGTTCATTAACTGTACGCATTTCCAATAAACTTACCGCAGAGACTTTGTCCGCATATGTGTGGTCGAGTGATTAGGGAGGGTTTCGTTAACATGTTACTGTTCTCTCTTTCGTGTGAAGTGTGAGCGGTCATAAAGGTTTATGCTCCAATAAAATTACCACTATTAAATCTCTGATTTTTTGTATAACCTAGATGTTTAAATAGTATATATATGCTTTATAGAAAATATGTTTGTCCCCACTTACACGGATATGTTGTCTGGAATTATACATTCTATAGAATATACTTTTATTTTAGCACCGCGTCTTACTAACTGTTCAGGTTATACGGATATGTATTAATAACTCTAATGAGGTTAGCGATAAGAAATTTTTAATCATGAGGAATTAAACCCGAATTTGTGTGGAGGGAGAGGGGAAAACCGTTAAGGAAAAATCACCCTCAATTCACCTGAGCGATATAAGAACCTCAATCTCCCTATCTGTATTGTGTATTGGTAGAGTGACGTCTTAGGCCACATGACCACCGAAGCAGGTTATATATATATATATATTCTTTCAAAATATTAATTAGCCTTTCTTAGGTGTGGAAGAACTCCTCTCAGCACACGAGATTCGAACTTTGATATCCCCGTCATCGGAAGTCTAGTATAATGCGAGAGTAGCGCCCTAGACCATGTAGCCACCGAAGTGGTTCGTGTGTGTATGTATATATATATATATATATATTCCGGTCTTGGGAGTCAGCAATTCTCCAGACCTACGAATAACAAGCAGTCCAGCACGAATTAGGTATTGGCTTACGGTCGAATATCACCAATAAATGCGGCCTTTATTAGTCTTCATTTGTTTGCAAAGAAAATTTGTTCTTTTTATGGGGGGGGAATTTTTCATATTCTCAACTATAATAATTCTAGCCAAAGGTTCACGCGAAATTTTCTCCCCTAAAAAAATATATTATATATTTACGTGTGGCCGATCGTAAACTCGGTATGTATAAGTATAGTAAAACGAGCTAGTTTGTTGCTGCCTTATATTATATGGTCTGTGGTTTTATGTAACTTGTTTTATTACAAGCTGGAAGAAAGTTTACTCCCATAGCACGGAAATATACACGCGCGCTCTTCCCGGCATGCATAGCAAAGTGACAGTACTTTCCCTACGTTTATGTTCAAAGGTTGGCAGGAATGTTTCCTTATACCAGTTAGCAGCGTCTGCCAATATTTCTCCAATAAAAACAACGAGTGCTCCACAGTACTTTTATTGTTGTAGTTCAAAGCTACCACATGTGTGTGTTTGTATTTATATCGACTATTACGTCTGAGAAATACAAAACACGAGACGATATCTAGAGCACAAATACAAGAACATGAAAACTCTTGTACGTTATTGTTTCCCGAATAAAAAATATAAATAGTTATGATATATTTATATGATACAATGCAACAGTATAATATGATTCACGACATTCATTTTATTCTACCGCGTGGTACTTACTACCCGTCCTGTTTATATGTGTTTTAATTCATCTAATGACGTACACACTTTAAAGGTATAATCAAGACGAAGTGTATCAGCGATTTTGTGGGGATAAAGTCGGAAACTATTTTAGGGGAAACAAATTTAATAAACCCGACCTTCCCTTCATACTCAAGCCAAACTAGACAAACGTTAGCGGCCTCCGAAACGGGTCCAGGACTCATAACTAATTAAAATATTAACATTATCCTGACCAGCCTCGGGGACCGCGTAGTCTAACGCGCTAATCTCGTGTTGGACTAGACTGTCGAAGACGGGGAGATCAGGGTTCTATTCTGGTCTGGTGCACTGAGGGTATTTTTTTTCTAAATGGTTTTACACTCTGCCCTCACGTAAATGCGGGTGCGCTTCCTCTAAATTAAGCCTTCCTAATTCCTGACCCATTAGTGAAGTTAGTAAATAGGCGTGTAAACCAAACGTGTGTTAAAACCGGTTGATAAAATACTAACATTGACGTATTGGTTCAGTAATTGGTAAAATGTTATTATATTATTAATGTTATAGGTGTTTACAATATCAACCTAAATTTAATACTGCAAATCATATGACTTGACGTATGAATACGTAAAAAGTAGCTCCAGTAACTTTATCTGCTCATTCCCAAGAAAATGAGGCCATACTTGCTTGTCTACTGTCTTATGCTTTTAAATGTAGACTTGCTTCGCTCGAGGCCGGCTACGCCCCCAAAACCCCAGTGAGTTTTCTTTGCAAGTGGGTTAAATTAATGTAATTCCAGAGCCGTTTTCTGATAGGTCTTACCGTTTAGCCCCAAGATACCTCCAAAGAAAGGTCCACACCGACTTTAAAGTTGCTCCGATATTTCGAATTTTTTTCCGTGGGTTACAATTTTTTTTATCTTTTTGTAATTTTCCCTTCAGTTACAGGCTAGAGGCTGTAATTTTTCCAAATTTAAAGTTTCTATCTCATCTGGAAGTGGGTTAACATTAAAGTCAGTGAGTGGGTCAGCCGTGTGGCTTTATAGTAGTATAATAAATTGTCCAACAGTGTGCCCTTTGTTTACGGTACCAAGATGCTTCTAGTTCGAGCTTTGGTGATGTCACCACCAGACTGCGTTAGTGTAGCGCGACTTCGAGGGTCGGTGGTTCGAGCTCGACTACTTGTCATCGAGCGGACCAGAGGGAACAAAGACGATCTGTCGGTGGCCGTGCGAATAAATGATTTAGTACAACGCGACGATAATGAATAAGCAGGAAAGCAGTGAAGCAGTAATTGTGTATTTCTTGCATAATCCCGGCATCTGGTCCACGCGGAAACACATCGCCAGGCAGCAGCGGTTCGTCGAGTCAGGTCTTGTACCTGGGACCTTGCGGTCCAGAGGTTCGGCACACAACAGATTATTTGCTTCCCCTCCCCTTAAAAGTATATATATATATATATATTTGCTTATAGCTCAGAAATAATTGGTTCTATACAAATACATTTTTGTATCGTTAATAGTACTACAACTTTACGATGGTAGTTACTCAAATATTTGCGGAGAAATGATGAAAAGTGGAAAATTTCTCATGGGTAAATTAAAATTACCCTCAAGGTAATTTTCATAAGTAAATAATAATTGTAATCTTGTTTATATAATGATAAACAATGTCTAGATATAAAATGTAATCAAAATCGTTAGCGGAAGTTGTTTTGAGAAAATTGGATTTTTCTCTTTTTTGCCCTTCAGTAAACTACCCTTAAATTAAGGGCTATATATAATTTAAAAAAAACCTTGGGGTGTTCTTATGAAAACCCCGGACACCAATTTATAGATCAATCGGTAAAATAGTTTCGACTCTAGCTCGAGGTACAGACAGACAGACGGCCTCGCAAAAACAACTATTTTGGTTTAAGGGGGTCATGAAACGTCGATGTTAATCAAAATCTCTAAATTGAATTTTTTTTATCAATTAAAATACTTCTCTCTTTGAGGTGTCAAGAGAAATTAAAAAGTTATTTAGAGAGGTCTTATGAAATATAAAAATTTGTTTTACTGGAAAATGTGTATAATGTTAGTTTCCCCCTACTTCCCCTGTACCTTCAAAATGTAATCAAGATAAAAACCTGTTTAACGTATAAAGTTATTTATAAATGTTTCAAATCTTTCAATAAGATTTAAATTAATTAAACCTTTTTTAAAGATATAATTATTTAAACCCATGTCTTTCTATCAATTCATCTTTAATTCATAACACCTATTTTCTTTTTGAAAATGAGCATTTCAATCGTATTAATGTATGAAATCACATACGTTTTTTATGATCATTTATATTTATGAAATAAGGTTTATTTCTATGTTTACTAAAGTACGGAAGGAAATATATGCGAGTTAATAAAGGAAGGATAGCTCTACCATTATTTTTTGTTTACAAATTTTTCTTCCATTTCCTTTACATGAAAAGCTCCTTTATTTGCTATCCAGTAATAAATAGTCTTCCTGTATTTTTCTTGGTTTTAAATGTTTCTAATTATTATATAAAAAAAATTAGTCAATATTTAAATTACATTAATTTCAAAAGCATTTTTTAAATTACTCGTAGTTCACCTTAAAATGCATGTTCAAATATAATTGATACTGTGCTTTTATATACATACAATTTTAACTCAGTATGTTATTCTTCAAAAAAATGTGTGTTTTAATTTACCAATAAGGTCTTAAATTTTTTGTCTTAATTTATCTTGATCAAGGATGGACCAAGCTAGTGATAATACGTTGTGTACCCTTTGTTTAACCTATGGCGTAGTTCATTGGATAGGGCCACAATGTAGTTCAACATGGTAAGACTGCTGCCTTTCGGTGAGCTGGCGGTCTAGAAGTAAGGCGTCAAAACTTCTGTGTTTGGGGTCCAGGGTTCAATCCTTGGTCCTGGTACTGATTTATCCAATTGCCAAACCCTTTCTTCACCTCTGACAAGACGTGTATTAATCACAACTTGTGAATGTGGGGAATGTCAGGCCTCCTCCGTGGTTCGGATTCCACGTTAAACTGTAGGTCCTCCATTTCATCTCACAATCACCCTACCATTACACATTAGCGATAGTGCGTATAACCCGAACGGGTAGTAAGACGCGGTGCTAATAATAATAATAATAATAATAATAATAATAAAAAAAGTTTTTCCATTCTCCTTCTACGTAAATCCGGTTACACTTCCTATAAATTCAACCTTCCTCTTCCTTAACTCATTAGCATAATTATTAGGCCTACATATGGGTATAACACGAACACGGTGACAAAAAACTAATAGTAATATATAAATTAACCTAATCTTGAGTGCAAAAATAACGCGAAATAAAAATTTGCTTTTTTGAGAAAGCTTTAAATATTCGAAGGAAAATGATGAATATATTTATATTTTAAACGTTCATAACATACAATAAACACTAAGTTACCTAAAAAAAAGTTCAAGCAATTTTATTTTTTTGATCATAGATTAATTATTGAACTTGAAACATTGATGGACGGTCTATTTATTGTTCCAAGCCAGTTAAATGAGGTAATTCCGAAGCAAGTTGTTGAAGTTGAAGCGGAAAATGAAAAGGTTTTCCTCGCACATTCCAACTCTTAAGACCAGTCCGTCGATTTAATTGACCAATTCCCCGAGGCTTGTATTTGTCTAACATGTTTACTCCACAACGAGGAAGAAACGGACAAAGTAAAATTCAAACGTATTCAGCGAGTAAGCCAATTTTCCCGTTCAACGAATTATATTATGTAAATATTACACCAAGTTAATAACGCGATGTTTGAGTTGTAAGTTATGGCACACACATTATATCTGCTATACATATTATTTAATATGTATCCGTAGTTATTATTACAATACGCCATTTATTTAATTTCATATTTTTGAATGTTTTCTAAATAGTTTCAACTCATAGTTTGTATATCATATTATATATATAGGCCTATTTAATACGTATTTTCATAATCCACTGTATAATACATGTAGGTAATTAGACATGTATAATTGTATAGCATTTATTTCCAAATCTAACAACAATATTTATTGTTAAATATTTTACAAGAATATAAAAATGTATGTCTTCACGATTGAATAAAGCATTTAATTAATTTTATCTGACCTAGCAACGTAATTTATAATACTAATGAAATTCAAATGCCCAGCTTATTTATATATAAAGTAGAAATTTATCTTTGATGATAATTTTCGATAGAAAGCCAATAATAAATATTTTATTCAACAAAAAATATTTATAATGAAAATGTATTAAGGACCCTCTTGTCAACACAAATAGTTGGTCACATGATCTAGTCTGACAGACTCGCTATAGTCTTCTATAATCCGAGTTATTTAAATACGTACCCCAAGATTCAGCTTACTAGTTTGATTGGTTCTGTAACTACCAGTACTGGTGGTAAATTATTGATCTAAGGAGTAAGACGCACAATAAATGTAAGAGAAAAAAAAAACTCTCGAGGGTTACGCCCTAAAGAATCCCTATTTACGTTTTACATCGCAAACTTTCCATCGGCGCATTACAAACAATTTAATTTGTTTAGTTTATAAAGTATATTTTAATTAAATTTAAACTAATATTTTAATTTTAAATATCAACTATATACTTAATATTATATTTTTAAGAAATTAGGAAAAGAATGTAGTTATTAAAAACATAATAACTTTTATAGATTTATTACAGTCGAGGTCGCCTTGTCGGCGAATCACTTTGATATTTAATTAAAAGCCTTCCACCCTCTTTGTTGGCCGCGTGGTCTAACGCGCTACTCTTGCAATAGACTAGACTGCCGATGACGGGAAGATAAAGGGTTAGAATTTCTGTCGGGTGTAATGAGGCTGGTTTCCTATTCCCTCCCCAAGCAATTTACACTTTCTATAAATATAATCTTCATAATTCCTAAAACCATTAATGTAATTAGTACAAAAGCGTATAATGAGAACGGATTTTCAGAGGCGGTGCGGAAAAAAAATATAGTAAAGGAAATGAAGTAGGGATACTATTTTTTGAACACATTGATTAAGGGGGGGGGGGG
>CABEEJ010001796.1:8049-23166 GCA_901482245.1 Timema douglasi | reverse complement strand
CCCCCCCTGCCCCTCGATATTACTTGGTGGAATCGTTTCAGCTTATTAAAATAGATACCATGCTCTGTATTGCGTGCCACACTATAATTATGTCTGATGCGTTGTACAAAATGTTATCTTCGTTTCATTTATTAATTCGATGATGAATTTAGTAAATCTTAGTTAGGGCTGTCTTAACTATAATGGGTCTTATTAGAAAAATCCACACGCTATCGTGAAAACTTGTGAGTTAATTATGAAAAAGAACTGATTGCATTTTCCAGGAAAATTTTAGTTGTAGGCACAGAGAATTTATTGGCAATCTACTACATGCATTAATAAAAAAATAGTGTATTTATAACTATTACTGTTAATCAAATAATTTAAAAAAATATATTATATATTTCTACAAAAAATAAAGAAACGAATTCAATTTAAAGTTTGTATATTTGTTTATATAGTATTAAAAATGTGATAAATATGAAATAAAATTCTATATACTTTTTATCGATTAATTGAACTATCTTTTAAAGGGAATTTTATTTTTTAATATTCACAATTCCTAAAACCGTCTTAAAAACCATTATTACCACGTGAGTGTTAGTCGTTGGTTTGAATCGTCTTCCATGATAGCTAGTACGTAATTTAAATACAGGTTTCCATGCTGAATCCAGAGCAAAATACAAGTTCTGTAAACGGTTTAAGATCTATCTGGATGGCAACGTTATAGCACACCAATACGAGCAACCAGAAAATCCCTTTTATCTGGTCTACTGCACGCCCCTTTTATCTGATATTTTTGATGATTTTTTTTAACCAACTCTATGAAGAAAGAAGCCCTTCATTTACAATCCGCTATAGATCAATGGTATCTGGTATATTTTCGAACCACAGGGAGATTACCTCAAAAAGTATTAGAACCGTTATATTTCAAAAGTGGTTTGTAAGTATCTAAAGCTCAGAAATACATCTTATGCCAAAGCTTAGACCTTCTATATATTCTAAAAAATATATTTTTATTTGTAAAGACTAAGAACTGTCGTATATTTAAACAGCAATAAGCCCTACACTACTTTGTGTCGTAACGCACGATAATCTTTTTGAGTTTCATACAAAACATATTTCTTGTTTGTAACAGCTATTATTATTATTAGCACCGCGTCTTACTACCCGTTCGGTTTATACACACTTATGCTAATGTGTAATGGTAGGGTGATTGTGAGATGAAATGGAGGACCTACAGTTTAACGTGGAATCCGAACCACGGTGGAGGCCTGGCATCACCCACATTCACAAGATGCCTTGTCAGAGGTGAAGGAAGGGTTTGGTAATCAGATAAATCTTTGCCGGGACCGAGGATCGAACCCCGGCCGCCAGCATAGAAGTCTGACACCTTACCCCTAGACCACCAGATCACCTGTAACGCCTGGTAATTGTGATATAGGTAACCAGCAATACACTTATGTGTGGCGTGGTGCACGATAACTTTCTGTTACCTACCAAACATATTTCTTGCCTGTAACGCTTGGAAATTGTGATATACAGGACGATTCAAAAGTTTAGGTCAATAATGGAGCATATAGACGGACTCTGGTAGAACAACTTTCTAAAAAGGACCTATTTCCTCCAAATTCATCCAATCAGGCGAGCCCATTGGAGATGTGGAAATCTGATACCTTTCCTCTCGACTAAGGACAAATTCAGAAATACCCGCTCTTTGAATGAAAAGTGTGTCGGCGATCCTTTCTGTGTTATCGACATTTGCAGACGTGCGATAAGTGGCACACGCTGTAACAGCTCCGACACAATTTATTCCAGAAAGATTTTGTAAATGTTTACAGTCAAATGTGGCGGCAGGAGTTGAGGTCCGATGATAACCGCCCATACATTCACAGCGAACCTCTCTGGGTAATTGCCAGCAACGTTATCATGAGGGTCCCGTTCAGCTCAAACATGGCCGTTGTGGCAATGGAAGAAGCCATCTCTGGTGAGTGTTGCCTCATCCATGAAAGGTAGACTACTCTTAACGGGTCTCGTTCTGACAACGTTGCGAAATGCACTGATGGCGTCTGCAGATGTGGATAAATGTTAATTCACGGCTAAGTTAGTAGGATGACCGCAAGTATGCTTATTTCAGACCGCCCCGCCTTCAATGACTTTGCCTGACTCAGGGTGGCTTCGGAGGACATGTGTTCCTTTTAACAAATGTTCTACCTGAGATTGTCGATGTGTCATAGTGGTTGATAATCCACATTATGTCTTAACTAATATAATATTGTAATTTTAGCACCTGTTAAATCTAAAATATATTAACATGTATTCTTATTTATCATATAAAACACTCATCAGAACCAATTTTTTAAAAGAAATTTTAAATATTTCTTTTTAAATCTACCTTTAAAAAAAAGTAATTAAACTACCCTTAAACGAATTTTCCTTATGAACACAAGAATAAAGTGTTATTTCTCACGTCAAATACTCGCTATTTATCCAAGTTAATCAAAATTGTTAAAGAATATTTTTTTTAATATATTTTGAAATTTCAAAAAAATATCATCAGTAAACCACTTAATTTAAGGGTTGTAACTATTTTTTTAAATCTTTGTAGTAAAATTATATACTATCGAATTTGTAGAGCGTCCATCAAACAGTTCTGGCTCCAACCTCAGGGGCGGGCATTCACAGTAACTGACATACTTGAGGATATACAGAATTGTAAAAACCCAAGTTTTTGGGTCTGGGGGCGAATAAAACTTTAACATTTAGCAAAATCTCGGTAAATAAAATTTTAACGGTTATAATAGGCCTACCTTGTATATATTATATATAAATATAAATACAAAATATATAATAATATTTGTCAAATTGAAAAATCCTTTCCAGATATTTAATTATTGGATTAAATTGCCTGTGACTGACATTAAAGAAGAAAAGTATAATAGAATATTAGTATAGTAATACATTTTTAAATTAACTTTAATGTAATGATCTTAAAATAATCATAAATAAAATATAAGTGCACATAGATATTATGAATCTATAAAATTCCCGCTAAAAACATCTTGTGATTTGACTTGACAAAATATTAATTCTTTTAAATTAAGATTAAGGTAAACGGTACACCACACCAAGATTTTTTTTAAAAATCACTAGGCAAAAATAACGAATATCATAAATTATTTATTTTCCATATTATTTTAATCTTCTTAGAATTATAATTGTAATTTACACAAGAATTAATTTAAAATTTAAACATTGGCAATCTTAGTAATATTATTGGCTTTTATATAACAATAATTTTTACTAAAACTATCATTTTTAACGTTAAATACACATATAAAAAGTTTTGTTTCATTAAATGATTGTATTGATGCTGTAACATTTTTATAGATGTTTCCCATAATAACTTTTGATTCGGAAACAACTTTCTAATCTTGAAGTTCCTCTACCAGCCATAGCGATGTTCTTTTAGGCGTGTAAACCTTTCATCTAACTTCACATTGTGAAGTGTAGCGTAATCACCCAGATATATTTTTTTTTCGTTCTAATTTTTTAGATTCTCTTGAAGCTCAGTTTTCTTATAGTCTGTCAAACTGATCAAAACACGTTTAAGATCGTTTTTGGGACGTCTGGTAATGTATTTCCTAAATTGTGAGTCTTTCAACAGTTCCTTACAATTTACCACTAATGGACAGACATAAACAATGCAGTTATAGAATTGTGGCTATAAGCGGTTGGCTCATATATTCTTGTTCGGATAGCTTATATATATATTATATATATATATACTTTACAGCCATTATAGTTACCAGCCTATGGTCCGGATTAGTTTTTATCCAAGCCATATATTTCCCACTACTGTCTTGCTAGGCCTGTCGTGGATTCATATGCCTTATAATCTAACTTAAGACTAGGATAAGCACAACATCCTGTCCCCCCGCCGTTATTTCATTTATGTGAAACGGTAAACCCACATTTCACCAATGATCGATTTTCGGCTCATGCCGGGAATCGAAACCGGGACCCTTAGCTCTGTAGACAGACATGCTACCGACTGAGCTAAAGAGTCGGATGTATATATATATTTATATATATATTGAATGCAATATTTTTTATTAAAGCACGCTTTCAAAATACCGAAAGTGTAAACATTTAATTTTTGTGCTATTTAAAGAGGAATTTATCTTTAGCTGGGAGTACCGAGGATAATTTTCCAAAAAGGTTTCCCCCCCTCCTCCCTCCACGCAAGTGTTGATACATTTCCTTCAAATTCAATCTTTCTCATCCTTAGATCATTAGAGTATTTAGTACATATCGGTATAACTTGAATAGCTAGTAAGTTGCGGTGCTAAAAGGAAGTTGTCTATTTACTCGAATATTCTTTAAGATAGATAGCTCATCGTTTTAATATTCATATATATATATTCATATATATATGTGTAGAAATAATGTTTAGTTTACAAAAAATAAACATTTGGCTTGAGATAATTATTTAAAAATTATTCTATTTTACAGAAAATTTTACCTCCATAGATTTTTTCCTACTTTTTAGGTATTTTTTTTCTCTAACAGGATCGTTACCATGTCTCACCTCAAGGTCATTTAGTGAGTCAAATTCTTGGTAAGAGACAAAGACTTAAATAACGAGTTATCTTAAAAACATACAGTAAGAAGGAGTTTTTTTTTACAAGCGAATACTGTAGCTAAAACTAATTTTCACTCTATAACATTAGCAATAATACTAATGAATACTCCATATAATAATATATAATATGAAATGCAACTTTATGTAAGGACCCGCCTAATTGAATTGTTTGTTTGTTGCGTTATTTTCTGTTGTTTAACCCTTTTCATTCCCTTAATCAACATTTTCCTTTCTGCCGCGTGTCTTGTAGTTAATTAAGAGGTGAGTCCACGAAAGGCTGTGTTAACCGCGTTTAATCTCCAGACCCCGCATATAAATGGCATGTAATATCGAGTTCCTTCCCCCGACACAACGCTGCGCTGCTGTATTCTTTGTTCAAAGGAGTAGATGGGACCTATTAATACGCTGCGATGTCAGTAACCGAAATAAAGGTAGGAAATCACCATTGTGCCACATTGAGGAGAAGTGAGAATGTGGGAGGAGTATAGTTATATCCCGAGAGCATGAGGTCTGCGTAGAACTAACAAAAAACGTATTTGCTCAGCTCCTTATGAGGTTTTTGATAAAGAAGGATTCCTGGTAAAAGTGAGTGGTGGGGCTTTCTTCCTTTTCGCCTTGTACCTTTCTAGTTTAAATATTAGAAGGCCCATAGATTTATGTCAATGTATTCCAGATTATCCAAGGCTTATTGAGTATATTTCCCCTTTGTCTCAAACTTATCGTTGGACATGTTCGGGTGAATTAAAGTGGCACGCGTTTCATAAATGATTACTTCCGACAGGATCTGATTAAAATATTTAAAATACTCTAAATCATAATTATAAACATTAAATTTAAATTCTCATTGGTGGAAAAATGGACAAATACGTAGATGTCGTCTTGTCTGGTTCATCGTTGACGAAGATTTACGGAAACTATTGTAGTAAAATATTTTCTTCTTTATTGCTAATAAAAATGCCTTCACACTTTGTCTTAATTTTGCCTTCGCCATATCTACAGCATTTATGCAATCATGTGGCTAATCCGGAAGAGTTTTAAGACACAAAGTAAAAAAATAAATATGCAAAATGTTATAAATATATAAGTATATAGGATACAGAGTACATTAGCATACTGGCACATTACTGTAACGCTCTAATATTGTGTTTGTCACACAATAAAATATGTCTAATCCATTACGCTTTAGATCCAAATAATTTTATAATTTGTTTAACTTTACCCCAAAATATGGGCTGACCAGGCTTACGTGGCTTCTATTATTTTAATATGTGCCTCATATTTTATGTTGCTCAAAGGAATAAACTCGGTGGCCATTACAACGCAACAGGGGAATCCCCGTAACAGCAAAATATGACAGAATGAATGGGTTTCAAACCCTAGTTTATTACATCATAAAAACTGAGATGTATGGCGTATGATGTGAAATGTAATACAAACTCTACGCGGTTGAAAACTCTGAGAAGTAACCCATTATGTTGTAAAGAGTTGAAATCTTGGATCACAAATATTTGTAAAAAATTATAAGTCAATAAAATCTACCAGTCTTTTTTGGAGAAGTTTTAAACTTTTGTTTTATTAATTACATTTGTTATATTAAATAAAATTAACATAGTATAATTGACAAAACAATAGTTAAACTATAAATAATTTTAATATTTTGTTTAACTACATTGTTTTAGCGTCAAAGTGTCATTAGTAATATTTATTGAAATATGTATTTATATGGAGTAGTAAAAATTGACTTTACACAATTATTTCAAATATTCTACCTATAATAAAATAAGTGGTTATTAAATGAACAATTCCTTTTATTTTAAAAAGTATTAAATTTTTGCCCATCTCCTGAAGTGTACTCTTAAGTAGACAACATATTACGTTTGTTACACGTAAAAAATAGCCTGGAAAGGTTATGTAATATACAGCTTAGATCAAAGTTATGATTGATTTAATGATTAAATGTAATATATAACTTAAGTAATCTAAGGAGTAACAAAGTTAAAGTTTTCTGCTTTTAAAGAAATCCATAACCTCTCTCCTCCCAAATACATTTCCGTAGTTAAGCCATTAATAATAAATTATACTTAACCTAAAACAAGAGATAAATTACATTTTAATTCAAATATATTTCATTATTCTGACATTTTTTATTTTTACAATAATAATATTAACAGCTGGCTTTACCATTTTAATTTTAATCGCTACTATATTGTTTATGAAATTAAATGTTCTTAGTTAATCCAGATTATCAATATTGCTATAATCTATGAAAACAATTTTTTAATTTTTCATATAATAAATAAATTATTGTAATCGTTAAAATTTCCAACTTCGAATTTATGATGGATAACCTTGAACTAAAAAATTTGATCTTTCAATTATTTATTTTTTTGTACGTTCGTCTATACCTTAGGTTATGCCTGAATGGATTGATAGCTTCCATTAAATCTTGATAGAATATATCGAAGAACAATCGGAAAATTAAATCTAGCTCTAAAATTAAAGAAATTTACTAAAGAATTATATTTGAAAAACCGATATATTTTTAAAATGTTTATTAAGATGCGATTCTAAATTGATGGATATTTGGGGGAGTTGTTTAGTAGTAAATAACCTTTTATTAATTGTTTTGGAGAAAAAAATTTTCAGAGAAGATTAAAGAAACTTTTTTTTTTTCTAAAATGTGAAACTCTTTGAAAATTTATTTTACGGTTTTGTTTTGAATGTGTTTCTAAAGAGTAATTCACATAATATAAAATGATATTGGTATATTGTCTTAAAAAAGTCATTTGAGTCTTGTACAAACAGTTTTTTTTGACATTTAAATATATTTGTTTTATTTAAAATCGTTTTATTCAAAATTAATCTATGAATAGTGTTGCGTTTAATTCACAAAATACATGTTTGTTTGTATTATTAGGTAAAATTATTTCAGGATGTATTTTGAAATCATTTTTAGATTCTTTTTTTTTTTTTAGAAAATAGTTTGTAATATATTATTTTAATTTTCTAAATAATTTATTTTTTTGAATGGACCAATTTGTTCTTAATAAACGTGTTTCTGAGAAAATGTGATCATTTAATTCTTTTTATGACAATCTATTACTTTTCTCTCTCGGAATGTGAGAGCGGTACTCTGAAAAGATATTCCCTCCAAACATCCACTTTCCTACGCTCTATCAATTAAATTTCACCTTTACAACTGAAGGACGGTGCACCATTTCAACCATAACGTAAAATGTAGCCAGAAAGCACTTAGCTGCTGCCCACCATCCATGCCATGTCCGCTCATGGTTTTTTTTTTTTTTACGTTACTTTATTACTCTGCGAGGTAAACCCTCTCAGCTACTTCCTAGAATGAGAATTTGCTGTGTCTGCATCCAATATGGAGGACTGTGTCGGTGGCAGAGTTATGATTACCTCGCCCCAAATATGTGCTAACGTTAGATACGATTGGTTAGACTTTATTTAAAAATGTTATTTATTGGATGAACCATTAATTTACTAATTTCATTATAGTATAGCTTGATTGGAATTTTACTGAACATACATTTGCATAACATGAACGTGGATATTTTTTAAACTGTGAGTTGAAAGCTTCACTATTCATATTTTTTATAATTCTACGTAACTTAAAACGTACTATAAAAACAAACATATTATAAAGGGAAGTGTCCAAAGTTGTATAATGTTAAAGGAGGAGGCTGAAATTTGTCTGAATAGTTTAACTTAATGGAGGAATATAATATAAACAGGGAGTTAAATAAAAGGGTTTATAGCTCTAGGATATTGTGGGTACTCATAAAAATGTGTAAAAAGTCTTAGTAGATCCAGGTTAGAAAACCAACTCACACAGAAATACAAGCAATGCTAGGTCGATGAGGTTCATCCGAATACTACCCACCCCCTGATAGATGACATCAACTTTTATGAACATTTGTAATGGGGTTTCCTAAGCAGTTTAGTGTATTCGTATTCAATAAATTGATTTATCAGATTTACAACAGCGCGTTGAAAACTGTTGTCAGAAGATTAGAATGAGGCCAAGGGTATTTCAAAGAACACGCAACAGTCGGATTGTAAAATGTGAAGTTTCTCTGGAAATGGAAGGACAACTTGTAAAATAACTTTTCTTGCTGTTGATAATATGATAAGTTTGTGCTATATAAAACCAAATAACATTTTTTCATAATTTTTGTTATTACCGAAATACAAAGTTGGCTGTATCTTTTAGTTAGTGTTATGTTGCGTAAAAAGTAAAGTGGATTGGTTGGTGTTTGTGTGTGTGTGTTTGTGTTTTCTGGTGTACGATGTCCAGACACGAAGTTAACTGATCGCAGAAGTAACAAAATATCTGGACCTACTAGCCTCGGACATGTGAAAAAAAACCGTTAATGCATTGTGGCGTTGTTCATTCAATATCCCCCTTTGGCCCTTCTTAAATACTTGCAATAATTCGAATCCATCAAGAATCAAAATTTCATTAGTCTTCACTTTGTGAAAAGGACAATGGGGTGTGTCCAACAGAGACCCGGCTTGAAAAAACAAACGTGCTCTAAGGTTAAGATAAGGTAAGGTGCTATTTTTTTATTACCTGATAATACGGACTCCCATAAATGAGTGATAAAAGGGGCCGAAGCCCCCTTATCACTCTGCAATATTTATTCTTGTTTTTGTTCAGTTTTTATGAAAAAATAGAATCGTGTATTTGTGATTTGGCTGCAATTCGCTGTTAACAACTTATAATCATCAATATCCGAGTAAACAGATAAAAATGATAAAATTAATATTTCCTCCCATCCCCTCTTTAACATCTTCCTTTTCATTTTGTTCCCTTCAATAAACGCTTGAAAAATATATAATGATTCTTTCAATGGGTTAACCTAAAACTAAATTATATTTATTTGTTAGTTTTCATAATTTTTTTATTTGCGACAATTTTCTTTCGAAATTTATATAATTAGCTTTGAATTATATTCAAATGTTATAAAATTCTCTCTCACAAGGTTAAATTCGTGAAATTCTCTCTCGGGCAGGTGGGACTTCAACTCCCCCCCTCCCTTTTGAAAAAACACATGCATGAGCGCCTGTTAACACACATATAATTCATGATAATTATTCCAATGGGTAGGGATGAGGACGGAAACATTTCAGAGAAATTTACCCGAATTTGCGCGAAAGTTAAATGGGAATCGATTAAGGAAAAACCAACCTCAATAGACCCCCCACCGGGATTCAAACCCATCTCCTACTCAGTCACTGAAGCGAGTCCTTCAGGTACCCCGTTCGCGTAAAGCCCCCTATAGACCCTTGGTTGCCTGAACAAGCTATGCCCGTTGTAAATTATTCACACAATAGACATATTCTGGATAAGAAGGGACAAGGCTCCTTAAGGCCATACGTCCAGAATTTTTTTTTNCACCATCCCACAAAATAGGTTTTAGACTTGCACTTGACAGGGCCTTAAGGCCATACGTCCAGAATTTTTTTTTTTTTTTCCGTCATCCAAAAGAGTTTTATTCTATGAAATGTTACACACCAAAAATGTATTTTTAACTATTTTTATTCAAGAGCTATGAGGGTAAGAAGCCAAGTTATCAACCTTCTCGGCCCTTTGGAAAGAAAGGGGCAAGGAGGGAACTATAGGGCCTATCGGCTCTGATTCAACACAGCTTTATAAATAAAACCATACTTTATCAAGTTTTTCTTAATTTTTCCTTAGAAAACTTTTTTTTTAATGATATATTTGAGTAAGTGAACATGTACGCACGTAAGTAAGCCCCTCACATTATAAATAACAGTTGATCTAGTTGTTACTCTCACATGTGTGTCAAGGTAAGAGATCTGAGGAAGGAGAGATTTGGTTTGAATCCCATCATGTTCACTTTGCTTTGATAACGCATTTTATAACTAGATTCGGGTGGGTGCGGTCGCTTAAAATCCACCCACATCGAGCTTATAAACGGAAGAGAAGAAATAAAACACTTGTATCAACGCTAAACACCGATAATCCATCTTTATTTTTTTGTTTCTCCTTTCAAAGAGTTCTAACGGTCAAGTTGAGGCTGGGATATAGGATACGGTACAAAGGATCAGAGACTTTGCAGTTTTTATAACAAAACATTTCTTGGTCCAAAATAAATAGATAAAATATTGCTCCAGTAGCAACGTTAAGTTTAATTTTCTTCCCACGGTGATATCAACAGCTGTCGAATATCCATAAAGAGCATTGCAGCATTAGATGAGGAACTTTTCAAATGAAGAGAAAAAGTTGTCATTAGATTACAGGACACCCTTGATAGATATTCAACAATTACCGTTGATAACAACTCGTTAAGAGAATTACACTCTTTATATTTCTACTGGAGCATTAGTTTATTTATTTTGGACGAAACAAAAGTGTTGCCATAAAAACTGCAAAACCGTGGCCTTTTCTCGCGTGCCCTACAGTCCCAGCTTAAGACACTGACTTTAGTGCTAATACCACGTTCAGAAGACGGCTTATAATACCGGTACTGTGCCAGGATGGGACAGTCACGTTTGGAAAATAAAGACCTTGAAAAATCGTCCAACATTTGATCCCGGGGGAAAAAAGTTTACCAAGTACAATTTGAGTTTAACGTATAAAGCTGCATCGCAACCTATGTGGGATTTAAAGCTTTAAGGAGTCATACATTATGTTTGGACGTCGTGTATTTGGTACTCTCTTGTTTTTTAAACAGATTATGTCTTTGCGGTATATTTTATACAACTATAACAAATAAGACATATTTATATAGTAAAAACCCCGTTAGACTGAGCCCCGACAGTCCGGATAATCCAAACACACTTTTAGGAAAACCGGACATTTTTTACAATTAAATATATTTTATTGGTTAGTAAGCTCCACGTTAAAAAGAGAATGAAACAGTGATATCTGGTAATAAATGTTTACTACTCACATGTTGTAGTCAACACCATGTGTTTACCTGTAACAGAAAAATGATTACAGTGAATATTAAATGTAATACATCAGTTAAATAAATGAGAATTTAATTAAACTGATTTAAGCGTAATTTAGAATTCATGATAATACTGTATCCTTGTACTCTACCGGTTAATCCGAACACTCGTCTGTCCCAATTAGTTCGGATTAACCAGGTTCGTTCTGTTTTATATACAATTGTAATTTAAAAAAACTTTACATCTTTAATATTATTGGGAAATTCTCCTCTAATTTTAATGAATCATTCTTGGTTATGTGTTTTAGTTTTGGGCTTAGAGCTTGGACTTACAAAAATAACTAACAACTTTCTCACCCTAATAAATGTTTTGTTGTTGTTTCACTGTATGTGTGTGTGTGTGTGTGTGTATGTGTATATACATGTGTATGTGTGTGTGTATGTGTATATACATGTGTATGTGTGTGTGTTCATATATATGTGTATGTGTGTGTGTGTTCATATATATATATATGTGTTTGTGTGTGTGTTCATATATATATATGTGTGTGTTTGTGTGTGTGTGTTCATATATATATATATATGTGTGTGTGTGTGTGTGTGTGTGTGTGTGTGTGTGTGTGTGTGTGTGTGCGAGCGTAAGGGGGTGTTTAGTGGTACACGCATACTGTTGGTTAATATTTATTCATTTCGGGGCGAATGCTTTGGATAAAAGCGATAGAACGCGTCCAAAGCCTCTGATAAACAGCCTAAATAAACCGCACCCATTGATATTATTAATTTTTAAACGCCCTGTTTTTATTTAAATGGTCAACATTGTGATAGTAATACGTGTTTTAAGGTATGGTTTCAGCGTTTATGAAATGTTTTCAAACGGCAGTGAACATTTGTGGTTTGTTTACCAGTCCATTAAAGTGATCATTAAAAAGAGTTCATTTAAAATGTTGGTTGTGGTCGACTTTGAATATTGTCAAATTTATCAACATAAATATTACCCTTCGTTGACATTATACGGTACTCGTATATAATAGGAATTTGGGCATTATAAACATAGCGTTGCGTGCTAGGGATATTAATTTAGAGGTTTTTTCCCACAAAAGCTCTAATTTGTTAATAGCGTATTTATATTTTCCCTGGCCAGAATATATACCAAATTGGTTCATATTTACAAAATATATTGTATTTATTTGAAATATTCATCAACTTGTTACAAATCAATTAAAATAATACAGTCGGTTAAATATATTTTGTCCAAAAAAGTTGAAGATATTTAAGAGTGGATGAGGTTACATATTAATGAGCTACATACCCTGTGCTCATTACAAGAGGTTGTTGAGATAATCAAATCTCGTAGATAACAGTGAGCAGGACATTCAGTACAAGTGGAAGATTCTAGAACCTTGTTCAAGAGATGGACTGGATAGAACTATCTCAAGATAGAGATAGGTGTAATGAGGTGGACTGGATAGAACTAGCTCAAGATAGGGATAGGGTGTAATGAGGTGGACTGGATAGAACTAGCTCAAGATAGGTATATGGTGTAATTAGGTGGACTGGATAGAACTAGCAAAGATAGAGATAGGTGTAATGAGGTGGACTGGATATAACTAGCTCAAGATAAAGATAGGTGTAATGAGGTGGACTGGATAGAACTAGCTCAAGATAGGGATAGGTGTAATGAGGTGGACTGGATAGAACTAGCTCAAGATAGAGATAGGTGTAATGAGGTGGACTGGATAGAACTAGCTCAAGATAGAGATAGGTGTAATGAGGTGGACTGGATAGAACTAGCTCAAGATAGAGATAGGTGTAATGAGGTGGACTGGATAGAACTAGCTCAAGATAGAGATAGGTGTAATGAGGTGGACTGGATAGAACTAGCTCAAGATAGAGATAGGTGTAATGAGGTGGACTGGATAGAACTAGCTCAAGATAGAGATAGGTGTAATGAGGTGGACTGGATAGAACTAGCTCAAGATAGAGATAGGTGTAATGAGGTGGACTGGATAGAACTAGCTCAAGATAGAGATAGGTGTAATGAGGTGGACTGGATAGAACTAGCTCAAGATAGAGATAGGTGTAATGAGGTGGACTGGATAGAACTAGCTCAAGATAGAGATAGGTGTAATGAGGTGGACTGGATAGAACTAGCTCAAGATAGAGATAGGTGTAATGAGGTGGACTGGATAGAACTAGCTCAAGATAGAGATAGGGTGTAATGAGGTGGACTGGATAGAACTAGCTCAAGATAGAGATAGGGTGTAATGAGGTGGACTGGATAGAACTAGCTCAAGATAGTGATAGGGTGTAATGAGGTGGACTGGATAGAACTAGCTCAAGATAGTGATAGGGTGTAACCACATTTAATTACACTACTGGGGTAGGTATGAGTGAAGTATAATTTAGTTGAAATGTACCCACATTTTTGTTAATAGAGAGTGGAAAAAAAATCTGGAAGAGTGGAAACCGTTGTGTATAACATCAACCTCAGTACACTCGACCGAGATTCGGACCTTGATCTCCCCGTCATCGGAAGTCTAGTCCAACACGAGAGTAGCGCGTTGGACCACACGGCCAGTGGAGTGGTTACTAGCTTCACTTCTGTTAAGATTCAAATAGTCGTAAGTTGATTGAATGGGATAAATATTGGTTATGGTTATATGTTTAGGTTAATCATTTTCTATCCTTCATCATTGGGCGTGAGAACAAAACTTTAGGTTCGTCTATTACCCAGTTTTCTTAGTAATTGACATTTATAACGGCTATAAAAAGTAACAGTGTATACATTTACATATTCATACATCAATTCATGTTATGTGAATGCCCCTCTTGATAGATTTTATTAATAACTTTAAAATAAATCTAACAATATAGTAGCATGATGTCGATGTTGAACATAAAAAATACGTTTGTGTTTTATAAAAGATGTTTTCAAATGTCCTCTCTTAAGACAATCAAAGTTTGTCGGGGGATGAAGAGGTCAGATCTCGAGACCCGACTAGTTATATTGAAGTTTTTTTTTCCTCTCCTTTTTCTGAACGAATGTTATTTTTACTCTAAAGCATACCTTTCTCATCCCTACCTTACTACCGTAAAAAATATATTAAAATAACCTGGAAAAGACGGGATGGAAAAAAATAAAATAAAAAATACTTTCTAACGCGTTTACTAAAATACGAACGTATTTAAAAGTTCACTTTATCTGTCTTCTTCAAACATTTTATTTTTTTCTTCCCCAAGATTCATTCCAAATAAAAAAAAAACTATTTAAATACATTCCTTTATGCTCGCGAGATTGCCTAGCGGGGGGAGGGAGCCTGAATGGGTTGGATGAGCTCTGGGCTGGACAGCGACCCCCCCCCCCAAACCCCCTCTCAGCAGAACCTTGATGACCTCCGCACTCGCGTCTTGGCAACCATCACCGGAACGGGTTCCAAGACTAGAACCACGTCCGGGCAGCGCGACCATTTGTTACTATGCAAATATACCGCCATTAGCTAGCGAATTTACGTTTCTCTTTTCAATTTTTGGTGACACCCCCCCCCCCCCCCCCCC
>CABEEJ010001795.1:124248-135740 GCA_901482245.1 Timema douglasi | reverse complement strand
AGTTCACCCGACCGAGATTCGATCCTCGATCTCCCCGTCCTCAGCAGTCGAGCTCAACACGACTAGCGCGTTAGCCAACTACGCCATTGAGGTGGTTCTCAAATTTTATAAAAGTCACGAATAATATCCGCGATAAAAAAAATCCCCTCCTCTTCCAGAAACAAATATATGGCTACGTCATTGCCATACGCTCAAATTGTTATAAAATATAGTAATTATTATATTCATGGAGAGCTTGTGTTCCTTCTTCAAGCCTCACCACGACCCGACTGTAAATATCAAACTTGGCGAGTGGGCACCGGAGGGGGGCTAATTCTGGAACCGAGTGAGGCCGAATAAACATGACACAGTGACGCGGAGTTGAGAGTAGCTGATCTGACGTGGCTCTTGAGCTCTTGGCCTGAAGCAGTGCAGTCTTTGATTGAGAGTTTGAGCTCTTCCACTTCACCTGAAGCATTGCAGTCTTAGACCGAGTGTTGGAGTTCTTCCACTTCACCTGGCTTGAAACTTTGACATCCATCAAAATATTATTAAATTTAAAAATGGCACTTGGAGACTGGAATCCAAACTGGAACCTTTGGTTTGGCTCCTACCACTGAGCTATAGAGGAGACGTCCCGTATCATATTTCAATTTAACGACTATGCTATTCAGATGCGGCTATAACTGGAATTAACAAATATAATACATTATCTATTCAATCTATTAAATTATTGAATTATTTTTTTGACTATCGCAATACTTTCTCTACCCAAGAGTTTGCGAGAAAGTAAAAATTCAATTTGAGTTGTATTTGAGAAAAAGTGTAGGTTGTAGAGTTGTTTGTAGCTCATTGCACCGGGCCAGGATTCAAACTTTGATTTCCACGTAACAGACAAGTGGCAAACACCTTTGTCATCGCATCCACGGGTGCGTATATTTTCCACAAACTTGTTCACAAATAAATCTTAGTTAAATATCTGCTCTCACATGTGTACACACCAACGAGTGTGTTCTACAACTATCAAAAGCGCCAGCTACAGAACAAACCACTTGGCTTATAGACACATGAAAGTGTTTCTTTTGGCACTTAGGATTCCCACTTATGGATAGGGTAATCATACGTACTGTTTTGGAGTGAAGTCTTGTTGTACAACTCATCAGATGCTAGTACACCCATAGGCACTAGTTTTTAGTCAAGTGGGACTATGTTATTCCAAAAAGAGAAAATAATATTTTAAATTGAACAGCAAGAGGAACATTACCCTTGAGTTACAAGTTGTGTTTGCCAAAAGTTCAATGACAAATTTAAGTTCCTATCTAATATGTGATGATTATAAATTCCTTTGAAAAATAAATAAAGTACAATATACTGATTTTGGTAAAGAGACCGTTCTTAAAGGTCCTTTTCCATATCATAAGCCTGATATATAATAGGATTTTGGTACTAAAATAGACCTTTCAAAACAAACTTCGAACCAAAATCGGTGTATGACCCTGATTTTGGTTGTAAGAACAGTAAAGAAAATTCAAACCCTTTTTTTACAACCAACATTGATAACATTTTACTATATTATTTGTGCTATTTTATAGGTATTGATAATATTTATCAAAAGTGACAACTGCAGATAACATTAAACTTGTTTTAGTAACTTTAGTAACTAACTTATACTTCCTATCAAAATCATACTATACGTTTAACTACTATTTGTTACATCCGTCTCTCCAAGATGTTTCTTGAAATTACCCGTTATTTGTTCCTAGAGTTGTCTTGCTTTTAACACTACGTATTATTAGAACTATTGAACTCAAGTATTAGTTTGAATTGATTAGCAACCAACATCCTAAACTCATTTAAATTCAATAATGAAAGTAGGAACAAAAAAGTTAAAATACATTTTTTGTTCTGCTTTTTCTTAAAAAAATAAAATAAGTCACCATAGCTATGGCCCCGAAGTCTGACAAATCGGCTCTGTATTTACTGGTGAAATAACTGCACCTGCAGGTTCGTTAGGAACGTGACGTCTCGCCACTAGAGCTTCTGCTCGGAAGGTGGATCTCGAAGCTAGTTTTTTAATATAAAATATAATAAAAGTCAGCTAACTTGCCTTGGGGCTAGGACCGTTACACCGACCAACAACTTGACGACGAAGCCTCCAACAGGGGTGGCCAACCGCCACGGCACGACCTATTTAAACACACCTCCTTTGTGCTTTCACAATGTTAGGCCTAAATCAAACGTATCAGTTATTTTTGCCATTCGTCAAGATAGAAGGATCCAACAGAGGAAGGCAAATCAAAAGGGCATGGCTTTAGAGGAATTGATAAATGCACTACAGCTAGAGGTCAAGAACCCATCCGATAACACACTGACATTTGTATGAAGAACAGGAGAGACGTCAGATATAGACGTAACAATATGTAACCAGCACGCAGCAGGAATGGTAATAAACTGGAAAGTGAAGGACAATGTAACCGTAAGTGATCATAACATAACAACATTCAACTTGAGTAACGGTAATGAAGGAGAAGGAAACAGAAGGTCCACAACATCCTTTCAGTACAATATGCGGCTAGCAAATTGGGATAAGTTGAGACAGGAAATCATACTACCCCCTCCCGTAGAAGAAGGTGACAACATACATTATAAGGCGAAAGAGATAACATGGACAATACAACAAACTATGAGGAAAGCCATCCCAAAGAAAAGGACAAAAGATTAGGTGGGAAAACGCCCATGGAACGAACAACTGCAAAATTTAAGAGGGCAGACCCGCAGGGAAAGAAAAAAGTACCACAGATATCGGGATCCAGCCGGTATAAACATAATCCTAAACATGTACAGGATTAGAAGAGCGTAATACAAGACCGCAATAAGAGAAGTGAACAGATAAAGTTAGGAAAGGTTTGTCAAAGAAGAACTGGAAACCAACCCGTGGGGAGTGCCATTTAAAATAGCAACATGGAAGATCAAACCACCAACTTCGATATCTACTCTAAAAAAGAAGGATGGGGGGTGGACTGTTGACTTACTACTTACTGGTGACCTTATTACCAGATGATACAGAGTAAGTTCAAAAGAGATGGTGGAGGGCGATGCTAAATGGAGATAGTGCTAACGGAAATTATGCATATAAGCCGGTCACTGAAGACGAAGTAACTAGACAACTAACACCTTTAAAAAAAGAAAAAGCACCTGGATCATATGGCATAAAGACGGATGTGCTACAAGAACTAAAGAGTGGCATCTCTCCTTTTTTAGCTCAGCTCATCAACGAGTGCCTCGCTCAGGGTCGTATTCCAAACAACTGGAAACTGAGTGAGATGGTCGTTCTGAGTAAGGGAAATGACTTAAGGAACACCCTCCCCCTTACCCCCAGCTTCCAAAGTCGTATCTGATATGCCTTTTAATCACCATAGGAAAGCTTCAAGAAAAGATACCATGGGAAAGATTACGTTGGCATAGGGAAAGGATAGGGATGAATCAAAGACAGTACGGATTTCGGAGAGGCAAATCGACGAAGGATGCGACAGCCATGGCGATGAGATTAATAAATAGTGTCGGGAAACGAAATGTGGTGGGTTTATTCGTGGACATATCGGGGGCATTCGATAAACTGTGGTGGCCGGTGCTATTTAAGCAACTCGGAGAAATAAATTGTCCGCGTCACCTTTATAAAAGCTTTAAGGATTATTGCAGGGACAGGTATGCCATCCTGAGATATCCGGGAAGAGGCCTACAAATAAAACTAACAAAAGGATGTGCCCAGGGTTCTGTTAGTGGACCAGTGTTCTGGAATGTGTGGGTCTTGAACCAGGTTTGGAATTGATAGAGGCACTCCCTTGGGTGGCTGGATTTGTTGCCTTCGCTGACGAATGACTGATAATGATAGAGGAAAACTCGAGTAGAGAACTGGAGAAAAATGGCAACCCGGTGTTAATGAAATTGGATACCTGGTGCAAATCAGTACAACTAACAATGGTGGCAGCGATGACAACCGATATGCTGTTCAGGTGGTCCTTAGCCAGAGATCCGATCCTCGAGATAGATGGGAGGACGGTAAGAAGACTAGGTTTAGGAATAGGTTTAGTATCCTAACCGGATTGTTATTATATAAATAGAAAGCATTAACCAAAAATTAAAAAAATACTGTTTACTGTATAATATTGTAAATTGAAACTCAACTCTGACTAAATTGTCAGAAGCCGAGTTTAATCAAGCAGCAATAAAAAAAAGTCAGTTTTGTTGATATTATATTAATAATCAGGGATACCACGCACCTGGAAAACAGTAAAATTGCAAGAATCAACCACCCGCCCCTCCCCCAACTGTAAATATATATATGAATTTGGTACATTTACCGCAACTTTCAGTAGTAGGTCTTTACAAAAAATAAAAATATAGCCAATCACGATTATTCTATCACATGTACCATGACCCCTCCCACTCATAAAACAATGGGGGGCGTAACCGCTGCATCAGGCCCCAATCATCATTTACATCTATTGACCTAGCCACTTATAAAAAAAAAGTGAAATCTCATTCCGCTACGCATCTAAGCTATTTGGAAAAATGGTAATTGCGTCTGAAAAATTCCGCACGGGCTCGGCTCGGCTCGGCTCGGCTCGGCTCGGTTTGGTTCGGCTCAGCTCAGCCTGACGCTATCAACTATCTTGTTTTTATTAGACGTGGCTGATTTTCATATGGGTTTGGTCATGGTTTGTGGCTTTCGCCATAATTTTTTTTCTGCGCAAAAGGCTTGAATAAAATCTTTCAAAATTGCATTAGTTTATATAACGAACCGGGACCAAATTGGTCCGGGCGGAATATAGGTTTATTCTTGGGAGTGTTGATAATATTCCTGCCACGTCCTTGCAATAGGACTGATGGGGCTCGCCCGAATTGCGCCAATTCTCTTAGCTCGGACCCGAATTGCGCCAAGAGCTTAAAAGTGCCCCCCCAGACCGGACCCGAATTGCGCCAATACCCCCCTTTCCAAGACAGGACCCGAATTGCGCCAACTCTGAACATAAACAAATATTAATGCTATATCTGGCGGTAAGAAGGACACAAGTCAAAAAATATAATTTAGTTAACTATATTTAGCTCAAAATCAAACAATATTATATCAAAGTGAAATTTCCGTTTTTAAAACATTGTCAATAATAGCTACATGTATGCTAAATAATAGTATAACAAACATAATATAAACAAGTCTTACACAGGAGTTTTGGAAGGATACACACTTCACTAAGCTTAATTTGTCTATTTCTCCATTCCTAAACTGTTTAAGTTTTTTTTTCAATGAATGATTGTTTCAACTTAGACTTAGTATCCGTCTTTTGCACATTACCTTCTCTTACACTGTTGAGTCGAATGTACGTGTCAGTTTGGACCGATTTTAAATCTTGTACGAAGACAAAAATGTTTCGGTGCGTATTCAAAGGTTCCATCTATTAACACAATTTCATTCTGGCACAAATACTCAAAATTCAAGTCACAAGAAAATATCACGATCCCCTTTTCTTTTTCGTTTCTCAACAAAAAGTTTTCGTCTTGAATAGTTTTTATTTCAATTGAATCTATGGCAAATTGAATTTCTTCGTAAGATTTAGGCAACTTTGGCAGTGTTTTTAGTTTAGTGTAGTTGATGTTATTCCTGATACATTTAATGTCCTCGCGGATCAATGTTTTTATAGGTTTTTTTTTGTGTCTGTACCTCTGTGTTGATTAACTTTGAAGGCCTTACTTCAATCTCTTCAGCTTTCCTCTTAACTGCGTTGCTAATGAATCTTCTGTTCAACTCTTGATCTAGTAGTGGTTCGTGGCTGTGTTCGTTTTCAGTCCGCGAGAAAATATTTCCACCATCAAGAGTAAATATTTTAGCCTTGCAGTCCTTTTTAGTGCATCTCCACCTCTCTTCCCTCGTCAACTTTAATTGATTCACCTGTCGATACATATATTTATTATAGACAATCAGAACTTTCCCCTTTTCACTATAAATCCTTTCCATATCAATAATTCTCGCTAATATTATCACAGTTCACACAAAACCCGAAAAAAAAATACACCGGGACAGTCACTGTTGTCGAGACAATTATTAAGTATTGGACAGACGGATGTCAATACTACTGTTACAAGTCTTGTTGGGGGCACTTAGGGCGTTTTTATATTCCTTTACTAAGGGGGGAGATTGTTTGCGATGGTCTTATTTTGTATCATCCCCCCCACCTCCCTCACCGACTACCTGAACTTGACTTGGCGCAATTCGGGTCCGGGATTAGTAAACAGTTTTTAATCCCTTAATAACTGGCGCAATTCGGGTCTGCCCGACTGATGTTATTGTATCTTGTTGTGGTGTTCTACAGAGCCTTGAGGGCGGGCACTTCCTTGTGAGTCTGTTCCGCCTTGTGCTCGTGTCTTTCCCTGCTGGGCAACACCCTCACCGGGGGACTCGGGCTGGCCACTTCCATTTGTCCCTTCCCCGCGAGCTAGCACAGGCATTACCACAGACGCAAGGCGTTACTTAAACTACTTATATAAATTTATACATCTGCTGCTGTCAATGTTGGATATTTGCAATACTGAATTATAAAAATACATTAAACTGTTATCAATGTTGACCGTAACACATAAATATGTTTGTATTTTCTAAAAGCCCCTTTCTACGAGAATCTTGCTAAAGGTGTTCTACAGCCATTGGTGTTACCAGTAGCATAAAGGGGGGAGGGAAGGTATCCCCTCTGCTCCACCACCTCCCTCCCTCCCTCCCTCCCTCCCTCCCTCCCTCCCTCCATCCTTCCTTTCCCCAAAGACCATAAAAACACTTAAAATTAGGTGAAAAAAAGCTACAAATGTAATAATCTACTATGTGCAGTACTTGTAAGACGTTATTATTTTGGACGTAACTTGAATATTTTGATGAGACGATCCTTGCGATGGCATGAAATTAAATCTAAATAATGTATTGTCTTTAAAATGTATTTAATTTGTTTAACAAAGTCGAATACTCACTCCAGGAATTATTTTGGGTATTTCCGGGCAAATTAGTAATTGGTGTTTTGTCTTAACTGTGCTCGAAAGAGGCACCAAATCACCGTTATCCATCTATATGGGGAATAACAAGACATGATCATGTCACTTTATGTCTGACCCTTTCGTAATGATCTGTCTCTTACTGCAAGTTCAGTTTTGTGTCTGACAATGTTTTTATAAAAGGGCGTGCCCGGCAGTTGCGTTTAAAGTGAGTTGAGTTTAGCCCCTCTACCTTCATTTCTGGCCTGTATAAAGGGTGAACCTATCAAGGAAGGAAAGAAACTCTTTTAAACTTCGTGGGCACGTGGACAAAAGGGCCTTTCTCATCTTGCCTGATCTGCCGCTGAGAGGGAGGTTGGGGTTCGATTACCGGGCTGGTGTTTACCATAACGATTCCCACGCTCCCTCCACTAAATGTGGGTACATTTATTATCAATTCTATCATCCCAATTCTTTCCCCATTTAACGTAATTAATATGTGTGTAGTCTATGCGTTCTAATTTAATTGGTTTGAATTCTGTCCACCTCACATTTTTACTGTTCAATTTTTAAAAGAAGGTTTTTTTTATCTGATGGCTATAAAAGTTACTAAATCAACTTCCATGTATTAATACGTCAAGTCATGTGATCTGCAGCTAAAACTCTTGAAATACATTATCAGTGAGATGTGTGATGGATAATTTTCGCTATGTTTTTCCCTGGATAAAGCTGCCTGTTATTTTAAATGAAACGAATCCAATCAGTAATTCCCAAGTTGTAAAGTTTACACTTAAGTTTGATTTCTCCTTGAAGAAGTCAACACCAGAAACATCAAATGAGCAAAGATAAAGCAATAACCGCTAGTATAGGTTTCTTCTCACACTAACATATCTACTACAGCGCAGTGTGGTTGAATGTGTCACTAACGTCAGGCCTCATGTAGAATACTTTACAGTATTAAAATCAAAGCGTTAGCGACTACATCTCTTCACTTTGGACTCAATGATATGAAGATGTTACCGTTGTAAGAGGTTCTCCTATAAAACTCCTCTGAATGTATAAATAAGGCTTCTAGTTCCACCTAGAGATGAAAATTTTCTGGAAAATTTTGAAGTGGAAATTTTTTTGCAGTGGCGGTTTGTGCTGGAGGTGTTACATTGTGGGGGTGGCACCTAGCACCTATAATACTTCTAAATATAGTGTGTTAAGAGACGAGTGGGTTATAAGAAGGGAGGAAGGGTAATGAGGTTGGGGGAGGGGTAGATAAGGAAGCACGAAGGTGAAGGGGGAGCCAAATGTTGAGCCAAACTTAAATGTATTTGAATTAACTTATTGATGACAAAAATTGAAGTATTATTTATGAACATAACGTGTCTAAAAGAGCCCACATTAATTTGTTTCATTACTACATTTTTTAAGCGCCGCGTCTTACTACTCTTTCAGCCTATACTCTAAGGACTATGTACTAATTACGCTAATGTGTTAGGTATGGTTAAAGTCGACTTTAGAGGAATTGTATCCACATAGGCGTGGAGTGAAAGTGGAAAACCATTTAGGAAAATCACCCTCAGTGTGCTCGACAAGGATCAAACTCTGATCTCCCTATCATGTCCGGCTATTCGAGAGTTGCGTATTAGACCATGCGGCCACTGAAGCAGGTGTTAATTTACTACTCCTACTACTAACACTACCACTAGTTTATTATTACTATTATTATCCATTTAATAAGTTTAAATTATTTTATAGAAATTAATTGATTATTTTCCAAAAAGTAGAGGGAAATTTTTTCGTCTTGCATCTCTAGTCCTATCTCGATGTATAAAGCCTATATTCCCACCTCGATGTATAAAGCCTATATTCCCACCTCGATGTATAAAGCCTATATTCCCATCTCGATGTATAAAGCCTATATTCCCACCTCGATGTATAAAGCCTATATTCCCACCTCGATGTATAAAGCCTATATTCCCACCTCGATGTATAAAACCTATATTCCCACCTCGATGTATAAAGCCTATATTCCCACCTCGATGTATAAAGCCTATATTCCTACCTCGATGTATAACGCCTATATTCCTACCTCGATGTATAAAACCTATATTCCCACCTCGATGTATAAAACCTATATTCCCACCTCGATGTATAAAGCCTATATTCCTACCTCCATGTCTACGATCTCGCATGACCTATTTTGCACAGTAGCTCATTTTTAGATAATGTCAGGTCTTAACTCGAGTCTGATAACAATAGACTTTGTGCCAGGAACAAAGGCGCCTTCTCTTGGATGGAATTGAACTGTATATCTGGTAAGTCGAGAGCGAGGTAGTCGCACAAACTGAACTATGTTTGGAGTTGTTAAATATGTTATGTTTTGCGTAGAAATGAACATTTTCAGGGAAATTTTAAATCGGGAAAATTTCCGCAGTGGCGGCTTGAGGTGTAAGGGTTAAATTGTAAAGGTGGCACTTAGAGCTTATTATACTTCGAAATATATTGTGCTAAGAGACAAGTGAGTTATCATAAGGGGGCACTGGGCTAAGTTAGGATAGGGTAGCTAGGAAGCACGGTGAATCGGAGGGGAAGGGGGAACAAATGTCGGGCCAACTTTAAAATTGTTTTAATGAACTTATTGAAGATTAAAGATTGAAGTATGATCTATGAACATTACAGGTCTACAAATGCTAGCATTCATTTGTGTCTTTACTACTTTTTTTTTAGCACCACGTCTTACTACCCATTCGGGTTGTACGTCTATGTACTAATTACTTTACTGTATTAAGGATGAAGAAGGTTGAATTTAGAGGAATTGCATCCGTGAGAGTGGAAAACTATTTAGGAAAAACCACCCTCAGTGCAAAGACTGATGTCGAACACCGATCTCCCTGTCATCGGCAGTCTTGTCTATTTCGAGAGTTGCGCGTTAGACCGTACGGCCAGCGATGCTCATTTGATGTTTTTTTGTGATTAGGGTGTTGAAGTCTAGGAACATTTTACAGAAATTGAACTGTTGGCTCCAAATAACAGATTCTGGATGTGTTATAATTTTTTTTGATAATTATTTTAATATCTTTTAATTTGATCAAATTCACGTTTTAATTAATTAAAGGAATTAGATTAATAGTTCTCTCAAAAACTATAAATTTTAAGAAGCATTTTTTTTAACTGTCATGATGACTTGCTATATATAGATGATCTTGTATTTGTAAAGATTACAATATGATCGCCTTATTACTTATAAAATATTTAATATTCATTATTACATTTAAAAATCACAATCTTACTATTTAAACTTTTTAAATGTATTTCAAACATATGGTGAATCAGCTCTGAACCGTTAGGTACTTGATTTTTGCCTCTAAGAGGGGGGTATTTTTGATACCTACTTTACATACTCGTGCTGGCCACAGCTTTCAATCATTACCTCGCTTAACACACTTTTGAGGGCAATAGCTGTTTACCTTGACTATCATTAGCCAACTCTAAGAGGGTTTTGTGTACTATCTCCTCTCCCCTTCCCCACCCACCTCCCCAACCACCTTCTTCCGCCGGAATATCCCAAATTTTCATTCTCTCAACAATCCCTTCTCTTTACTCACTCGAAAGCAGCAACAAATAATCTCTCTCTGTCGGTCCAGTGACAGCTTGGAATAGGGAATGGGGAGCAGAGGGCATGTCATTAGTAACAGAGGAGAGTATTGCCCAAATTGCGGTACTGTAAAATGTTTTCTTCTTTTCGCAGGTTTTTGATATAAGGGTTCACTTGGCGGTCTTAGTAACGGTGATACACTTAAAACGTCCATCTTTTATAGCAAATTATTTATTATGGGAGTTCGAATTTCATTGTTAATGCTACAAATTTAAAGCAAATTTGCTATCTACTAATGATAATCTCTAGCCTAATGACAAATACATCACACAATTATAAAATATTATAGTTCATGTTTAAAAATAATATTAAATTGATTAAAAATGAATGTTTAACAGTATTTAAGTATAAATATGTGCGATAAAGTTCTGATAAAGAATAACTTCCATTACTGTGAATGCCATGATCAATATAAGAGCATTTAATATGCAATAACTAATAAAGCACCATATAAACACCGCTCCTATGCGAGTTAATGTTGTCAGGAAGCCAATGTCTACCTACCTACCTTTATGTTGTCTTACTTTGTGAAAATGAGATGTGAAATGTGAATGAGATCATCGCTTCTATGCACTTGATTGTTGTGAGGGAGAGTAAGTGTTTACTACCTACGATATCTATTTTGGTTTCCTTGGTCAGGTAAAGATCCAATCAAAACCATTTTTGTTTTTAAATACAATATTATAAATAATATTTTTGTGTCAATTATTTGGTCACATTTAACTTTATACAAGCTTAGACAATGTTTGATAATCTCACATGGGCTTACAAAGTTGTTTTTATCTTAACCAATCCATGAGATTAATCTGAAAGACTGAAACTATGTACTGTATATCCTACAGCCCAACACATT
>CABEEJ010001795.1:112120-124131 GCA_901482245.1 Timema douglasi | reverse complement strand
CCGGGGTTCAATCCTCGGTCCCGGCAAAGATTTATCTGATTACCAAACCCTTCCTTCACCTCTGACAAGACATCTTGTGAATGTGAGGAATGCCAGGCCTCCACCGTGGTTCGGATTCCACGTTAAACTGTAGGTCCTTCATTTCATCTCACAATCACCCTACCATTACACATTAGCGTAAGTGCGTATAACCCGAACGGGTAGTAAGACGCGGTGCTAATAATAATAATAATAATAATATGAAACCATGTTTTCGCTCATAATAGTAGTGTCTGCTTGTTTTAAATTTTAAAAAGTGACAGTAATAGAGTTTAGCGTTTTAATTGATTGAGTTAATCACATTGGGTTCCTTAAACTATTAACTGTGAGAAGTAAAGTTTTTTTTATTAACTTGCCACAGTTGTGCTTATAAAGATTTCATTATAATTGTATAAACTAATTTTGAACAGCTAAACATTGTTTTCTTACTAAGAAAGCCGTCATTTTAATAATGTTTGTACTAATTTAATTTTTATTTTGTTGAATAAAGAAGGTTTTTATTATTTTTAATTTAGAGTTGCTTTAAATAACGCTATGATCCATATAGAAAAATTCAAACTTTTTTCCTGTTTCATATTTTTCACTAAATTAGAATGTATTTACTATGTATTACATAAAACAATTATTGTAATGTTTGCATATTTTTAAAATTATATTCTGTTTGGGATCAATGTAGGACAACAATGTGGGCCGTGTTTTAGTAATTATTCTTTATCAGCACTTTTATTATTTTTATTTTTATTGTTTTGCCTAAGCAGAAACTCGTTGTGCCATTAATTATGTCCTTAACCTCCCACCCGCCACCCCCACACACACCGCACCCCCTCCGGGGTGTTTATTATAGTGTGGTCAATAGAAAAATATGGCCATGCTCTTAACACTTTTAATATTCAATGTTTGATATTAATTTATTTGTATTGATTTGTATAGTGTTTGAACCTTCCTTTGCATTTATCATTTTAATAATGTAGTCCTATTAATTATAATAGTAAAATCACGAGCCTACTAGACAAATGACCAACAATACTACTCTGGTGGTTAATGTGTATCATTATCATAATGATAGTTTAGGTTTTTTATCTATTTATTCTCTGTGAAAGCTCTTTGTTTGATAGCATTTTTTAAATCTTATACTCGAACATTGCCTACGTCGGAGTTAAATAAGCAATATTTCTGGAGTTAGTTCTAAATTATATCTTCTCGATTTAAATTTCACAGCATTAATTTTGCAGATTATGCGTCTTACAATCATATTCTGCGGCGCTATTTATTTTACATTCCGTGATCTTTGTTACAATTGGTTAAAATTTCTATGTAATAAAATAGTAAGATTAAAAATAGGTCAATATGTTTTCTATTTTATGAATCACCCCTATAGTAATAATTGTCAGTTGAGATCTTTTGTCCAGATATATATATCTCAAAAAGCATAAGGCCTAATAGGAAGTTGAAATTTGGTAGGAAACTAGTTCTTACCCCAAAAGGATGACTAATTATCATTTACGCATGTTTATTATATCGAGTATTGATTTTGGATGATTTTAAGGATCTGAGTCAAATGTTATGCACCAAGCTGTAACAGTAGTAATAACTAGGAATGAGTCATTGTTACGAATGTCACCTTGAAGGTTGGAAAACATAATTATATAAGAACAGATTATATTTGTATATTTAAGGAACTATATCTGATGAAAAGAGCCGCCATTTTCTGACTAGGGGCCTCATTTGGCTCCTAAGCCACACATTCCCGACCCTTGATATATAATTCATAGAAATAATGATGCGATATTCACGTTCACATAATGCAAGTCCAAAATAAAAGTTAATTTGACCAACATTATAAGAAATGTGTAAATCACTGCTATTATAGAGGAAATTATCACTATTCTAATAGGCCTATATTCTTTCTCTATGCTGCTAAAAGCTATTGTCAAAAAGACGACTGAAAACATAGCCTTTCTTGACCAACTTTATACTCAATAATGATTTATTTACATTAAAAATAAATGTCACATTAAAAATAGGAAATATGAGATTTGACACCTGTTACTAAGGATTCAACTGACCATTGGGGGACAGACAATAGATGAACAGGTTTCACTGTCACCGAAAAAAGTCATATCTGCCTATATTTTAGTTTTCAGTGATATTATTTGAAGATACTTAAAATACATTTTAGTCCATATTAAAATATATTTACTAGAGTAACCTCCTATTGATAATTTGATACTCATTTATAAGGACGATAATACACCCTTGCGTTGAAAAAAATTAATCAGAATGCCAACAATATTACCTTCCCCCGGGGTCATTCGATCCGGGAGGGGATGAAGAGGGGTTATTTTACACAAATCTATTATTCATAATTGATCAAGTGTGTTGAATTTTTAAGAAGGTGATTTTTTTTAACCTCTTTGACACCCTTAAAGATTCTGTAACTGGTAAGAACAAAAATTTAAAATTAACGTGTACTTTCAACGAGATAAAACCAAATAACACAAAATAGTTTTTATTTATTCTCACATTTTTATAAAATCGTGAGTTCACAATATTTTATTTTATCAACTAGCTCTTTATCACCTCAATTACCTACCTCTAAATAGCTACTTTAACCATTTTAAAATTTTGCAGTCCATAAAACAATGTTTTAAAAACACGTACTCTAAAAAAAAAGAGGCGCCTTAAAAAATTAGGGCTCTTGGCTTATAAATTCTGAAAGTTGGCCCCGAGGGGAACCAACAGAAAATTAACCATGGGAATATCGGGTGACCTGGTGGTCTAGGGGTAGGAGTAAGGTGCCGGACTTCTGGGTTGGGAGTCTGGGGTTCAATTCTCGGTCCCGGTACAGATTTATCTGATCACCAAATCCTTCCTCCACCTCTGACAAGACGTGTATTAATTGCAACTTGTGAATGTGTGGAATGTCAGGCCTCCACCGTGGTTCGGATACCACGTTAAACTGTAGATCTTCCATTTCATCTCACAATCACCCTACCATTACACATTAGCGTAAGTGCGTACAACGCGAGTGGGTAGTAAGACGCGGTGCTAATAATAATAATAATAACTATCTGAATACACACATCTTGGTGATAGATTTGATTTTATCACAATTCAAAACAAGGGCGTTTTAACGTTTTAATCTATAGTTAGTATTAAAACCTCTCCCAATTAATTCGAATAAGATTTGAACTTTGACTTCACTGCTAGTGAAAAAACTAAAATATATTTTAATTTTCTATGTCTTCATCAAATAATTTATTATGTGTACTAAAGTAGATAACTTCCTTTAAATAATTTTATAACTGTTTTATTTGGTCTCATTCTGAACCAAGAGTATTTGGTTCGATTCCCTGCACGTTCTATAAAAATTATCAATGATAAAATTGGGATTTTCCTCTCGCAGTGACGATGTGACAGCTGGGGGTCTCGTTGTTACTGTTGTGGAGTAAGCTAGTTTGTATAACTCATTCACGATCTAAGTTTACCTGGATGACCGCTCGAAATGTTACTATAAGTAGTCCCAAATATATCACTACGCCAACAGCTGACATCTATCACTTTGGATGACTGTAATGAAAACAGATGGTAATATATTAATGTGATAGTTAATCACAGTAATTTAGGCCAATATTATTTATATATTTATTTGAGGACGGACACAAAGTTTATTTATCGTTTTATTCCACTTAAAAAATATATTCACAACACTTTCACAAAAACTTCTAACGAACATAGCTTCAAAATGGCGACCGACGAATTTAAACCATATGGTTGAACATGATGGTAAACAAGTTTTTTTACAATGATGCAGACACGCAGCTGATGAAAATATTTTATTCAGTTAAATATTTCAAAATAAGATAAAATAATCATAAAATCATTTATTGTATGTAAAAGAATGACAACACATTTTCTCTTTTCCAAGTAAATACGATGCCTGTATTAAAAGATATTGATGTGTGCACTATATTAAACAGTATGGATAACATTCTAAAACGAAGAATAAATACTTTTAATTATGTTTAAAATATTGTTTCGAGTTGGATAAAAAGAAAGTATTTACAAAATTAAATAGTACGAGAAAACTTAAGTTTACGTTATTTTAAATGTAATATATAACAGGTAATTAAAGATCTTTACATTTATAACAAAACAGTGATCTTTTACAAGTTTTGGCAGCCCAAAACCTAAACATATGATTTTCAAACTGTCATCCAGGTAAAAACCTATCGTGAACGGACTTTAATTCATGCTCTGATATAATTAGTCGGTTAATAATGTGCACTATGGTTCATTTAACCCAGACAGGTTTATCTTAGTCACTGTGTAACTTGGGCTATCCTCAGCCCCTCCCTTACAGAGAGAATCTGTCATAATTGATCACTTAAAATTGAATTTTTGGTAAATCTATTTTTTCAACCACTGGAACATCCTTAACGCCTTTAGGAGAAACTAATCTTACTATAAACGTTGACATTTGGGATATTTATATCTCGATTACATTTTAGTTCCATTTAATCAGTTGGAATTATTTTACAAAAATAATATACGAATATTTTCCGTCTCACATCTCTAAGTAAGAGACAAGACTCGGTGATTAAAAAAACACAACCTATTGACAGTAGCTTCTATCTACTCTCAACCTTTCTGGTATGAACTGTCAGGTATAATAGTGGATTGTAGCTCCTTTGTAGGCGTTGGAGGGTAGAGTACGTTGTACACGCGACTTACCGATAAGAAACATCCGCTCCGCTGAACCTACGTGAACTGGCTGAACTGCATGGAGGATATCACACTGGGGAGGGAATCTAGAGAAAAACTGTGGAGTTTGAAATGTTACGTCCACATTGATACGGCTATGATACTGTCTAAGGTGAGTGAAGTTATTAGCTCACTGACTGCGGTGCATTGTTTACAAGATTCGGAGACTGAATATTTTATCCATGCCTTGGATAACAAATTAAAGAAAATTAAAGAGTTAATAGAATGCACATTACAAAACTTAATTATATTTAGCTTCCAACCATTGAAATTGACAACACTTGTCAAATTTGAAAACTTAGGAATATATTTAGCAAAGGATGTAACTGCCAGGAAGATTCTATCATTTATTTCACGCAACATGCTATAAGTCGACGTTAGTGTTTTATATTCTTGACTTTGACTTACTTTTACTAATGAAGAGCATCTTCAATATCATAATGGCTTATTCTAAAATCATTTTTAGACAAACACCAAAATTGAACCCCAGAACAGTAATTTACCCCATTGCGAAAGAGAACAAACCAATTTTATGACACTTCTGGACTGCTTCAAGAATTGAACACGGGACCCTCAGATCAAGGCAGACGTGCTATCGACTGAGCTAACGTCGCAGGTCACTTACATATCCATCCCCCGGAAATATATATTTTGTTGCCTAATTAAAAAGTCAAATATGCTTAGGCACTAGGGTGAAAAGTTATCAACTGACCCATTTTTCTACTCAAAATGGCGGTGCCCATGATTTACTGGCTAGGTACACTAAAATTTTGTGTTAACACTTGCACTAAAAGATTCTAGTGTAATTGGTAGTCGTAACCTTATACATATATAGCGTTGCTAGTAATTAATGGGCACCGCCATTTTGAGCATAAAATTGAGTATATTTACACTAAATCCAGAATATAAATATTGAGTTTTGAATGTAAATTTCCAAACCATTGCAGTATTTCAGCACAGGGTTACTAGCTTAAACTAAAACGCATCTACATTAAACATTTGAATCGGGATCTTTTAGAACTAATCTGTCGGACGTAATAATTACCATGGTTTAAATGCACGTGGACACAGACGGCCATTAGCACCAGAAACGTGAACTGTAACAGAGCCTAAATATAGATGATGTTGGAATAAAATCACAAACTACAGATATACCTGATACCAGGCTGACTTTATATCGTTGACAAATACTTTTATCGTTAATGTTTCATATTCGTATTTTAAAACATGTTTTTAAAAATTGATAAATATTCTAACACATTAAGTATCACAAAATTTACGAATATAAAATAGCCACATAAAATAAAAAATATCTAATTAAGTGTGTGCAAATCCCATTGTTAAACCTCAAACCTCAAGCTAACGCATTATGCAAACTAGTGGTGACTATGATGGGATTTACCTTGCGAAAACCATTAAGGGGCACTCACAATGGGGTGAGGGGTAGGGGGGATAGAGTAAAAGGAAATAAAAAAAGTTGAAGATTAATTGTGCAAGATTAATATAATATTAGCTTGTAGCCCGAACGGGTAGTACGACGCGATGCAAAAAAAAAGTTGTAAGATAATTCCTTGTAAACTTCTGGAACACCGAATAGTTGCAGAATTAGCTTCTCAAGCATAGTACACCACATGGGTTGAAAAATATCTAAACAAAATCAGCAAAGATAATCTGTAATCAAGAAATAAACAATATGGGAGCTTGGTGATTGTATATCTACCGTTACAAAGTCTTAAAGACTATACACACTAGCAACATCGAGAATTTTTAACTACTTTTTGTTGATTACAAGATATTAGAAATCTCCGTTAATTTTGCAGAGTTTAACATAGTTTTTATCATTGGGCACTGTGTATTGGTAAAGGCTTTTACTATAAAATTTAAATATTAGCATATCTGGTTCACGCCAGGCCAGGGAACTTCAACATTCAACCACCAAGCACTGTAGTCGGCACGTGAATGTTAGAAAAGAACTATAATCGATGTTGTTGCGATATTGTTGCTCATTTGATAATGTGTCTGGTGTTATCCTAAGGATAAATTAACTGAGGTGGGAACCTTAAAACTTGGGATGTATCGATTCGTTACATTTAAAAAGTTAGAAAAAATGTAATTAACATTTTACGAAACGGAAAAATGTTGATGTTACGTTTATTTAGTCAAGTCAAAAGTTTGCTCTAATAAGGAGCAGACCGCTTCCTTTCCAGACATAAACCTCCCAATCCACGTGACACAAGCAGAACAGCAATGAATGATGGCGTCACTTTTAATTTTATTCCTCACAAAGTTCACCTTTTATTGCTGGTAAAGGTCACAAATTTCAATATGACGTGCACGAGGTGCTTACAGCCACATTACAGTCTTGTTCTCGGACATTTTGTTCCACTAAGGTACTTTCTGGAGAGATTGTCTTCACTCCGGTGGCTTCAACCTCGCAATAGATTGGGTTTCTGTAGACAAGAAGGTTGAGGCACGAATCTCGGTCTGGTGCGCTGTGATTCGGCATTGTGTGTTTTCATCCTCTCTCCACGCTAATGCGGGTGAACCTTTATTAAACTGTATTCCTCAACCTCTATCTTTTTTAGATGAAGGTGCTGATGACATTGCTGTTGAACGTACTAATACTTTTCACAAATGAGCTAACTGTGAACCGCCCGCAAATAAATGTGTCTTTGAAAAACAAATTTGTTATTTATAATGAAAAACACTATACACCAAAATCTAAAATGTGTTTTTTCACCTTAACTTAATACCTGTTTAGGTTGTACGCTTACATATTAATGACTCTAGTGGGGTAAAATAAGGAGGGTAGAGTTTAAAGGAAAAATCCCGCATTTGAATGGAGAGCTAGTGTGAAACAATTTAGAAAAAAAAACGACCGGAGTTTGAACCCCTGCTCTCCTCGTCTACGGTAGTCCAGCCTATAAGAGCAGGGTTCCTCGAACTGAGGGTGCCTGGCTGGCTCCGACTTTCTGAAAGACAAACTATTACTTTCCACTCTCAGATAAATAATTTGATTGATTTAGATGTTATATTATACGCACTTTATATTTTGTATCACTAATATTTATGTAATTAAATTTAAAACCATATAATTACTATATTAATATGTTATATGTACCTATATAAACCTTTTATAATTTTCTTAATACTTAACAACTTTTACCAAATTAATGTCAGAAAATATTGCATTCACTTAAAATTGCATGCTTTTTTAAAACTTTAAACATGAATTCACGCTTTGTTCGGTGATCACATAGTATAAGGTTTCACGGGTGACCTGGCGGTCTAGGGGTAAGGTGTCAGACTTCTGTTCTGGCGGCCGGGGTTCAATCCCCGGTCCCGGCACAGATTTATCTGATTACCAAACCCTTCCTTCACCTCTGACAAGACATCTTGTGAATGTGGGGAATGCCAGGCCTCCACTGTGGTTCGGATTCCACGTTAAACTGTAGGTCCTCCATTTCATCTCACAATCACCCTACCATTGCACATTAGCATAAGTGCGTATAACCCGGACGGGTAGTAAGACGCGGTGCTAATAATAATATAAGGTTTCACTCTCAAAATAGACTGGATTTCCGATTACAGAAAGATTTGGGTTCAAATCCTGGTCGAGTGTACTGAAGGTGTTTTTTTCTGAATGGTTTTCTCACTCTCTATCCACTGACAATAAACAATATTAGTCGGGATCAACCGTAGCCACGCCTATGTCTACAGCTAAAAGAACATTAATATTATTAAATTTTGGACATAATAGTATATTAGATGTATTATTAATTTATTAATGAATTTAAGGGCTTGATAAAATAATATAGTTACCCCTCCCCTCCTTAATCTCTCCAACACATTCTTGTTTGTTTGCCGACTCATTTGCCACGTGTTCTCGGAACTACCATTCGAACAGTTTCCGGTTGAAATGTGTTTTTCCTAATCTCAAGATAGATAGATATCCTCTTCCACGGTTTTTCCCACATTCAATAATATGTCCTATTTATTTGGTCAATATTTATCTTAGTTTATGCAGCTTTGTTTCCCGACAAATGAACACAATCACAGATTGTTAAAAACTCGTATTTTCTGGTTATATATTAACTTTAGTAAGGCAATATTATCATTTTTAGTAAACTTTAGGGGGTGAGGGGTGGGAGGGGGCTAAGGTTGAACTCCCCAATCCTTGCTATAGCCTTGATTGTGAGCCTAATGCCTTATACGGTGTGATCACCAGTGTAACTCCATAACAAAGAACATAAACATTTAAAACTTGGTATGCTTGCAAATGTACACCTCAAGGGCTTACGTATATATATAATAGAGAGCGAGCCGGACGCCTTAGCCTGCATAACTAAATATGTAAATAACTTCAAAACAAATAAACCTGGAAATTTTAAACTGTACATCTTACCAAGTGAAAGGTGAGGTGCAAATATTTTTTTACATATTATGTTAAGAGTCTAAGACGTAAATCACGTAATCACTGGTTTGTGATGTTTAAAAGGTTTCTAGAATTGTTCACTCTCAGAATGTGTTGTTGAATATAAAAGTGATCAGTTTCCTACCAGATTACCTGCACAGAGTTTACAAATTAGGAAAGTGTGTACGGTTGTGTCGTACTGATGGTTTTTTTTTTTTATAAAAATTGTAAACTGCTGAGATACTTAGGTCCACAGATAGCTTGACTCTACTATTTTAACACTCATCCAACCTCCAGTTGTTGTCTAATCGCCAAATCAGTCACTTATGCCATGTATTTGACTGCCAGTAAAGGGTGGACAGCGGTTCGAATCTTGGTTGAAATTACTGAGTGTATTTTTATAAATAGTTTACCACTCTCGTTAGACAAACTTGGATACATTTTCTCTAAATTCTACCTTCATAATTCCTTCTTTAAAGCGTAATCTAAACTGCGGATGGCCTGGACGTGTAATAAGACGCGAAACAAATTTTAAAAACCTAGTCCCAAAGTTATGTAACGTACACATTGTGAGAGTCCCCGGGTATTGACCCAGGGTCCCTAGACCTGACAACTCCACTAGTCCAGTTGGTGTGACCTTGTTCTGATGCTAGCGTGTCAACAAAATACGGTTGCAGGAAAGTTGGGGATCTCTTGCTCCACCGCCTTTTACTAAGACTTGGAAACTCTCTTCACCGTTATTCAGAGCGGAAAAACTATCGTTTGGTTACAGGTAAACAAAGTTAATCTAGGAGCATTCTCTCGTGAGTCCTATACTTGTCACCAACAGGATATATTGCGAGTCATGTACTTGCCACCAACTGGATGTATTGCGAGTCATGTACTTGCCACCAACTGGATGTATTGCGAGTCATGTACTTGCCACCAACTGGATATATTGCGAGTCATGTACTTGCCACCAACTGGATATATTGCGAGTCATGTACTTGCCACCAACTGGATATATTGCGAGTCATGTACTTGCCACCAACAGGATATATTGCGAGTCATGTACTTGCCACCAACAGGATATATTGCGAGTCATATACTTGCCACCAACTGGATATATTGCGAGTCATATACTTGCCACCAACTGGATATATTGCGAGTCATGTACTTGCCACCAACTGGATATATTGCGAGTCATGTACTTGCCACCAACTGGATGTATTGCGAGTCATGTACTTGCCACCAAAAGGATATATTGCGAGTCATATACTCGCCACCAACTGGATGTATTGCGAGTCATGTACTTGCCACCAACTGGATATACTAGTGTGTAATTTATAAACTAACTTAACTTTAGGAGATACACAACATCCGGTCCCTTATACCATCAATGATATCATATCCAGGCAGTGCTGGGGATTGAACCCGGAATACTCTTACATAAAAAGAGAGGCGCTACAAACTCACTGTTCGGCACGTGGACAAAGGCATGTTTCTCGTCTTGTCTACTTTGCTGATGACGGGAAGCTTGGAGCTAGAATTCCAACCGGGTGAATTGAGATGGTTTTCAATTAAGGTATGTCCACTTTCCCCTCCTGCAAATGCATTTACACTTCCTCTAAACTCTACCTTGCTCATCATTCTACCAGTGTAAATATGCGGAACTTTGGTGTTTGATGTCAATAGGAATCGTTTATGTAATTTATTTGTTTATAACCTTTCGTTATTTAAATGGGGTGAAATATAATCTATTCAGACTTTTTTATTTGTTAATAAATTATTGTGTTACTTAAGATAGGTAACTTTTGTGTAGTTCCTGCCCTTCTGAAGTAAAGACACTTCACAAATTCGTCTTCTTTAGTCAAGACACACGAACAGATTGAAAAATTAGTATATGATCTCATTGTGTTTGTCCTCTATTACAGTGTTCATTTAAAGTCAGATAAGGCAGGGCCTGACGAACGAAGTCGTGCTTGACTATGCGAGGATAAAGTTGACTGGATCTACGTTACATATCATTGTGGAGTATGTGGCAGTTCTCAAACAGGTTACTCTCCTCATGACACCCATCATTCTAGTAACAGGCAGGATCTCTGCTACCAAAATGGGAACACCACGTCTTACCAGCTGTTCAGGTTGTACACATATGTACTTACTACACTAATGAGTTGAGGGATGAAGAAGGTTGGATTTATAGGAAGTGTATCCACATTTTCGTGAAGGGATAGTGAAAAAACCCCATCTGGAAAAACCACCATCAATACACCCGACCGGGATTCGAACCCCAATCTCCTTATCATCGGCAATCTAGTCTAACACGAGAGTGACGCATTATACCATGTGGCCACCGAAGCAGGTAGTGGTATATTTGCCCCAGGTATTCATTCATCATTCTGCTTAAGAATTGAGGCTTGACAAACTTGTTGGTGACATATTTAATGCATTTGTATTCCACTTGAAGACTTTATATCGTAAACTGATATAGAAACAAACATTAACTTGGGTGAGGATATAACTGTGCACTCGGTACATACTAGATTGCTTAGCCAAAGATTCCGGGTTCGTTTCCCGTGTCCTGCTTGCTGTCACTTTTCAACCTAAATTTGTTTATATATCGTCGGGTGACCTGGCGGTCTAGGGGTAAGGTGTCAGACTTCTGTGGTGGTGGCCGGGGTTCAATCCTCGGTCCCGGCACAGATTTATCTTATTACCAAACCCTTCCTTCACCTCTGACAATACATCTTGTGAATGTGGGGAATGCCAGGCCTCCACCGTGGTTCGGATTCCACGTTAAACTGTAGGTCCT
>CABEEJ010001795.1:99605-111491 GCA_901482245.1 Timema douglasi | reverse complement strand
CCCCCCCCCCCAATCCATCCTACTCAGTGTACAGGATGTACTGGCCTGGAGGTATAGTGGAAAACAATGTATAAAAAAAACTAACTCATCACACATGTCCGAATATTCGAACACTGAGAGTCACATCATGGACAAACTAGACAATACGAGACTAAAGCATTTGTTTTCCTCGTGCTCACTGGTGTGGATTTCTTGACAAGATTTTGTGCAAAGTTTGTGCAGTACTTATCCATGCTGTGAAATGGCATATTCGTCCGAAATGTAGTATTATCTTATTATTTTACTTTTGGTGCGCCTGACACGTACAGACGCCGCGAGAGGTTTGACCTGACCTCGCGTCCTACCATGTTGACCTTTCTCCTTCTAATGACCTCGTCAATCATGTGGCAAGTCATTCTTATTTTGATGCGGTGTTGCTGAGTGGAGGCTCTTAGCGCTGGCACTCACTCATTATAACCATCTCTCAAATTCTCCACAAATAAAGCTTGGTTCACACTTTCACCGAAAATGTAGAACAGAACTCTCAGGTGGCGCAGCAGAAATGTACGATGACTCATGATGGGATTATTCGTGTTGTGAACACACAGTGAAAACGGAACACACGCTTTTCATTAAAAAGTTATTTCAAATCATTTCACAACAGTAGATGCAGATTACTGCTCGTATCTCCCTTTGTAGATGCATGCGCACTGGTTGAGTGGGCTGGTTTTGAAATTCGATCGGTTCTTCCGCGCAGATTTTATGGAGAAGCACGGACCAAGCTGAGATTGTTTCTACTAATGCCGAGGGACCAACGTAGCTCGTGCAGATGGCTTATGATTGGTTGAGAGCTCGTCACGTGATCACATTTAAAATTTGCTGTTATTTTTTGACGAGTGTGAGAATTCATCAAGTAAAGCAATAGGTCACCAATACCCATTTCGGTGGTCGCGTGGTCTTGGCAGTGTTTCTAAAACACTTCCCAAGCGTTTGAAACACATCTGAACAATACAACCCAGCATAATATATATACCGTTCACGATAGGTTTCTACCTGGATGACAGTTCGAAAATTATATGTTTAGGTTTTGGGGTGCCAACACTTGTAAAAGATCACAGTTTTGTTATAAATGTAAAGATCTTTAATTACCAGTTATATTTTACATTTAAAATAACGTAAACTTAAGTTTTCTCATAATATTTCATTTTTTTAAATAATTTATTTTTATCCAATTTGAAACAATATTTTAAATATAGTTATTATTATCACCGCGTCTTACTACCCGTTCGGGTTATACGCACTTACGCTAATGTGTAATGGTAGGGTGATTGTGATATGAAAATGGAGGACCTACAGTTTAACGTGGAATCCGAACCAAGGTGGAGGCCTGGCATTTTAAACATAATTAAAAGTACTTACTTTTCATTTTGGAAAGTTATTGACTATGTTTAATATAGTGCACACATCAATACCTTTTAATACAGGCATCGTATATACTTGCAAAAGAGAAAATTCTTGTAATTTTTTTTACATACAATAAATGATTTTATGATTATTTTATCTTATTTTGAAATATTTAACTGAATAAAATATTTTCATCAACTGCGTGTCTGCATCATTGTAAAAAACTTGTTTACCGTTATGTTCAATCATATGGTTTAGATTCGTCAGTCGCCATTTTGAAGCTATGTTCGTTAGAAGTTTTTGTGAAAGTGGTGTGAATATTTTGTTAAGTGGAATAAAACTATAAATAAACTTTGAGTCCGACCTCAAATAAATATATAAATAATATTAGCCTAAATTACTGTGGTTAACTATCACATTAATATATTACCATCTGTTTTCATTACAGTCATCCAAAGTGATAGATGTCAGCTGTTGGCGTAGTGATATATTAGGGATTACTTCTAGTAACAGCTCGAGCTGTCATCCAGGTAAACTTAGCTAGTGAATGACTTATACTGCCTCTCTGTCCTCTTGCAGTAAAATACTCCATCCTTACTCAACCTTCTTATACATTTGGCACGTAGGATTACTTTAATACAAAGTATTGTAGAATCAGTGGATTGGGCCTGTCATTCTTATACTCTATATAGTTATTTTACGTAGTATTTATTTTCCCTCAATGGTCCCGTTAGCTGAATGCACTTATTTACACGTCCTCTAAATTCAAATTGTAAATATATGAAGTAAGGTCATAGAGGTCAATAGGAATATTGGAACCAATGCTCCATATAACGCTGGTGGGTAGTGTAGTCTAATGTTTTGTAGCCATCTTGGTGGGCAGTGTAGTATAATTGTCGGGTTATCGGAATACAGCCTACTGGTAGATGTTGACGGTGACGTCCCTCCAGGAAGCCTCAGCAGAGGTGTGATAGAGAGAGAGAGCTCAAGGTAAGACAGGTTACCTCAGCTTAGTGCTGACGTCACAGCATTACCATGCGCTGGTCGCCATATTTAGCACTCCTCATGCATGTGACCATAACTTGTCCTGCTCCCCCCCCCCTCCCCCCTCCCAAACAGGTTCTTTCAGCATGCTAAGGTTGTTTGTGCCTGGTCTATTAGTTGATCTTATACAGTGTGACCCTTTACACTTGCGGACTGGTGAAATGGCGAGGTGTTAGATATCGTGACTCAGACCCAATTCGAAAAAAGATGTCAGTCTGGTTTTTTCTGATTTGTCACTGACGAAGAATTCAAGGTTCACATCTCTTCCAAGGCCCGAATTTAAGTACTTGTCATCTTTTTCCCTTCCATTTCAGACACTGCTCATGCGTACACAAGGTTTGTTCATGAACTCCTAGTCGAGAAAATAGTTTTCGCTAGGTAAAGGGGCTTTTTTGTTTTTGTATTTTAGGATTTTTAGGTAATATCTTAATTTATGTTCTATTTGAGTCGTGTAAATGTCAGTTTGAGTCTTTTTAGGCATTTTTGGGGCTTTTTTGAGTTATTTTTAGTAGTTTATTTTGAATCAATATAGTGTTAAATACTATAGTTTTTGGTTAACTATTCTAAGATAAGTATTATCAACATGCAATTGTCTGTACGAAAATAATTAGTAGTCAAAGAACTCTGTATTCTCTTTGTTTTGTCTGGTTGTAAAATACACATGCCTGGCGGGACATTGCAACTGTTCTTGGAAAAAGTAGCTTCTAATTCTGAAGTAGATATTTGTAAATCATTGTTATATTTATCAGAAGGAAGAATTTAGTTGATCGGTGTTGAGATGTAAGGAATTGATGTTTGGAAAACCCTTTACGTTACTTAAAGAAGAGACACCACAGGGAGGACACAGAGGTACTTGACCACGACCCACCACAGGGAGGACACAGGGGTACTTGACCACGAGCCACCACAGGGAGGACACAGGGGTACTTGACCACGACCCACCACAGGGAGGACACAGGGGTACTTGACCACGACCCACCACAGGGAGGACACATGGGTACTTGACCACGAGCCACCACAGGGAGGACACAGGGGTACTTGACCACGAGCCACCACAGGGGTACTTGACCACGAGCCACCACAGGGAGTACATGAAAGCAAATAAAGTATTTTTGTAATCGTCTTCCTTTTTTCCTTTAGCACCACGTCTTACTACCTGTTCAGGCTATATACGTATGATAATTACTATAATGGGGTAGCGATGGGGAAGGAAGCAGTTTACGGGTAATCAGCATTTGCGAGGAAGTAGAATTGTTATCCTTGACTATTTGTCACATACTTATTTCTTTATATTCTAATATTAATTCGATTGTCTACTTAATTAGATATCTCTTATATTAATTAACTTTGAATATAAGCCTAATTATCACGTTTTTATGTCTAGCGTCTTTTTTATTAATTTATTTTGTTAGGCTGGTACATTTTGCTCTAATATGTTCCTAAGTGCGTTTTTTCTTTAATTCGCTAATGGTTTGTTCCGAGAGTAGACGCTCAACACAACAGCTTAACCCTCAATGATTTCACGGCAACATAAATTCACTAAATAACCAGCTACTAAACACCCATCTCTAATTTAACTTTGTGAATGGATAAACAATATATTCGTTGGTAACTCATCTCATGATCGCATCGCAACTTCCAGGTAGAGCTACTGCGTAAAGAACGCTTCCAAATGATAATCACCATCAAGCAGTATCGAAAAGGTGACCTGGCGGTCTAGGGGTAAGGTGTCAGACTTCTATGCTGGCGGCCGGGGTTCAATCCTCGGTCCCGGCAAAGATTTATCTGATTATCAAACCCTTCCTTCACCTCTGACAAGACATCTTGTGAATGTGAGGAATGCCAGGCCTCCACCGTGGTTCGGATTCCACGTTAAACTGTAGGTCCTTCATTTCATCTCACAATCACCCTACCATTACACATTAGCGTAAGTGCGTATAACCCGAACGGGTAGTAAGACGCGGTGCTAATAATAATAATAGTATCGTAAACCCCACCCCTTCCCCCTTTCTTTCATTTAATTATCTTTAACACTCAACTACCAATCACTAACCGTCCTGAATATGCGCATGTTTTAACGTTATGAGTAAGGATTAAGGTATAATTTAGATAAAATGGACCCATATTTATGCAAAGGAAGAGCAAACAAATATTTGAAAAAGACTAGCTTATGTTCAACCAGCCGGGATTCCAACCTCAGCCTCCCCGTCATCGGAAAGCTACACTAGATGAGCTTGATCTTTAGTCTACGTGCACACCGATGCGGTGTTTTCGAACTGTCAAATAAGTTTATTCGTATCGACCGCTAGCTGCGAGATTCAGGCCAAATAAATAATGAATGCGGCGACAAAAAAAAAACACGGTTGAAATCCATATCGCGGCGCGTGGGAAAATTAAAAGATTGTATAGAAACGATACCGGTAGTTCATAATTCAGTGACAAAATACTAAAGATAATCAGTTTTAATAGTTTTTTTATTCTCATGGTTTTTTTTCCCCCCTATGAGTTGAGCAGAAGTAAAAATAGATTATGGCAGAAATAACGTTTCTGTCAAATCTCGTCAAATGCTATAACAAAACTAGCTCTAACTCTAGAAGCCTACAAGTGGCACAACATTATAGCTCATGGTTTCAACTTTAGAAACCTTTAATTAGCACACCATTATACCTCATGGTTTTAACTCTAGAAACCTGTAACTGGCACACCATTATACCTCCTGGTTTTAACTCTAAAAACATGTAACTGACACACCATTGTACCTCATGGTTTTAACTCTAGAACGGTGACCTGGTGGTCTGGGGGTAAGGTGTCGAACTTCTGTCCTGGGGTCCGGAGTTCAATCCTCGGTCCTGGCACAGATTTATCTGATTGCCAAACCTTTCCTTCACCTCTGACAAGACATCTTGTGAATGTGGGGAATGCCAGGCCTCCACCGTGGTTTGGATTCCACGTTAAACTGTAGGTCCTTCATTTCATCTCACAATCACCCTACCATTACACATTAGCGTAAGTGCGTATAACCCGAACGGGTAGTAAGACGTGGTGCTAATAATAATAATAATAATAATTTAACTCTAGAAACCTGTAACTGGCACGCAATTGCACCTCATGGTTTTAACTCTAGAAACCTGTAACTGGCACGCAATTGCACCTCATGGTTTTAACTCTAGAAACCTGTAACTGGCACGCAATTGCACCTCATGGTTTTAACTCTAGAAACTTGTAACTGGCACGCAATTGCACCTCATGGTTTTAACTCTAGAAACCTGTAACTGGCACGCAATTGTACCTCCTGGTTTTAACTCTAGAAACCAGTAACTGGCACGCAATTGTACCGGATGGATCGCCCAAGTCCTCACTTGCTGCATTCCAATCCCCCGTTATTGTGACCTAGACACATGGCGTACAAACCAACTTAACTTAGGGCAGCAATGTAGGAATGATGGACACCTAAACTAAGTTAGTCATTTGGAGGGTATAACTATAAAACAACTGGGAGTAAGACACTTCAACTATATTTCACTTTAGAATTAATGGTGGAAGAAATATATATATACTAAATCTGGAAAGCATTCAAACTGAAAGCAAAGTAAAAATCTTAATACATACAACTAAAGCGAGAGTTAACTAACTATACGTTTCAAATATAATATGAAATTTGATAAAACATTGTTCACTTAGTGTGTTTTTATGAATATGTAACAAATAGCGTTAGTCATCCACTTTACGAGTAGCTGTAAATTGAAAGTGGGAGTTTCGGGGAGACATTCAGGAGGCGAGGGTTACTTGGGTAACAAGACAGTTGTCTTGCGTGTTCTTTGGGGAGACACTCATGGGGCGAGGGCACAGCCAAAGAAATAACAGATACGTAGCCTTGCGGGAGATTTGTTGCACCCCTCGAGTCTGGTAGAGCTTAAAATATCCAGTGATAACAGCGCTTCCACGTGAGAATGCTTTAAAACAACTCACTTTCAAAATGTTCCTCATGAGAAAGACAATCTGAGAGCTAAGAGCTGCCTTCTCTCACAGTACAATAATCCAGGTAGCGGTAATCCCTTACCTCACCTCACCCCCTTTCATTGAAAGTGTTGGACACAAATATACAATGCCAGTGCTTCTACAGTTTAAACGTGACACGAGTCTTGGAAATGCACTTGTAAATTAATTATTAAATATTTTGTGACCAGCTTTTGCGGTCACAATTCTTTAGGATTCACTTCTTCGTTAGACTGGACTGCAAATAACTGGTCTATCAGTGTTTGAATCACGATCGGGTGTACTGAGAGTGTTTTTTCCCCAATATGCTTATAATTCTCCTTCAACGCAAATACGGGCACATTTCCCAAGCATTTTACCTTCCTCATTCCTTATCCTTTGGAATAAATACGGGGATAACTGTAATGGTAAGTAATAGATGTCGCACAAAATATGTCAGTTATTAAAATTAAATATATATGTTGTAAAGGTTACATTTATTTTTACATTTTCTTGTCAAATTAATACAAACGAAATGTACAAGTAATTTGCCACTTTATAAACTAAAAGAAAAGTTAAAAGCATGGAAAATACAATGAAAAGAAATTCTTAAGTATATATTTGGTATCGGTAATACCCCCTTGTTTTAAACACTGGAATGATTATATTCAACGTTATTTTATACTAATACCTACCTCAGTGGCATAGTTAGCTAACGCACTAGTTTAGTGTTGAGCTAGACTGCTGAGGACGGGGAGACCAAGGTTCTAATCTCGCTGGGTGAACTGGGTTCCTAAATAGTTTTCCACTCTCCCTCCACGCAAATGCGGGTTTACGTCCTCAATATCCAACCTTTTCAAATCCTAGACCATTAGCGTAATTAGTACTTAAGCGTATATCCCGAAGCGCATAAAGCGAAAGGGTAGTACACATGGTACTAAGTATCAGTACTATTATTTTATATTAATGTGCAATGAAAGTTAACAAATCAGTTTTAAATCAGTTTATAGTAAAATCAAGTCTGAAAATTAAGCTTATTTCCCTAAACGCGCGTTAGGATTACACAACAAAAAGCTCATAATGTTTTGTCCAATATCTCCTCATGTCTGTATGGAAAATTAAATAACTATTAATTTTAGTAAAGGGGAATAGAAATAAATATTTAAAAAAAATTACACTGAAAACTCTTTCAGTATAAGCTTATTTTACTATATTAGAATAATATTTTCATACAACTAATAAATGCAAATTTTCTTAAAAAATAAATATTTATATCACAATAAAATAGAGTTTAGTAAAGTGAGTAAAATTGTTGACAGTATAAAGTATATGAAAAAAATACTCTAGCTATACCTAAATATTGTTTTAATCACAGCTATAGTTATTAAGTGCTTGGTATGAAAATTATCTACTAAAGTAAAGAAAAAAGTTCTAGTTATGTTGTTTTGATAGGTTTGAAACTAAAATTATCACCACTATCATCAAAAAATTAATACAATAATAATATAAAAATAAGATTTAACAGAAATTTGACTCACATATGTGTCACATAAATTTGGACATTGATATATTTCATAAAATTTAGTCCTTTTGATTTCGTAATGTACTGGATCGAGCTTTGACGTAATTCGCTATAGCATTCTTACTTTATTGGTGAACATCCAGCTGTCATCATTTTGAAAGTTCCTTCGTGTGCAATCCTAAGCTAACCATTGCAATCACAAACCAGTTATGGCAGTTAACAAATAAAAAATCATAGAAATAAAATATTACCTAGTCTACAATCTGAGTGCACAAACGAGCGCAATCGCAGGACAGCCGTAGCACTCCAATGACAATGCAAACTTTACCTAATCACGATCATAGAAACATGTTTGAAAAAAAGAGTATCACATTTCACCAACGAGCATAAACTAAATAATAGACTCTTTTACAGAAATATATTAATTATGAAGCATCATTATTATTCAAAGAGAATCATGGTCACCAAGCTATGTCTCCTGAATTGGTTTATTTTAATTGTTATGTCGCTCATAGATATGCGATAATAGCTATGTATTTTTAAATCTAATGTATCCACTTTAAGATAGACTTTAGTTTGTGTGTTGATTTACTTTTTGTAAGTTAGACTTTTTTACTCTGCCTTTACAAATTTAGTGTTCCAAATGTCTTAATAGTAATGTCCTATTTTTATAAAAAAAAAAGCCTTTTAGAAAGTAATTTTTTTTCTTTATACATCAATAACATTTCCTATTTTGTGCCTTAATATTCGTTTGAGTTAAACGTTTATGTACTAATAACTACGCTATTGTGTTAGAGATTAGGGAGGTTTAATTAGTATAAAGTGTGCCCGCAATTAGAACATATCGCGTTTTTAAAGCTTAGGAAATTTTAGAGCTCCTCCCATTTCCCAGGAGTAAATTTTCGTATTCCAAACTTTCTAAATGTATGGTTATGATGGGTGCTCCTTTTATCAAATTGACAAATTTAAATTTTCTTTCATGTATAAGAGTATATTTTCTTTGGAAAGATGGCAATTTACTCTCGTTTCCAAACCCCTCACTCCCCTTATCTCCCACAATTCCAATTTGAAATTTTAAGAATTATTTGGTTAACTTAAATGATATTTTACGTGGCCACCAAATGTCAATCCAACTACATCGTAAATAAGATTCTATTTTGGTTGTATACATTTTAAGCGCTACCGTTTCCTTGTCTTCAATTTTGAAATTCCATTTGTTCAAGAGTGTAGGAAACGCGAGAAACTGCTAATGTTTTTGCAGTTTTTATATCAAAATAATTTTTGGCCAAAATAAATAATTATCGCTCCAGTAGAAATATATAGTATTTTCTTCACTTGGTGATATCACCAGTTGTTGAAATATGTCATGAGCATAGCAGCATTAGATTAGAAACTTTTTAAATGAATTAACGTGAACAATGTATCCCTGTCTAGTGACTTAAATCTGTTTTATTATTAAATTGCATAGCGACATTTCAAGCTTTTATATATACAAAAATTGCATTCAAATAGCTCTGTGAATATTTTTAGGGGGCCATCCCCCCACTATTTTCTGAGCCTTCATTTTTAAATTTAATAATTCAGGCCTTGATACTTTTTGAGTTGATCTTTAAACCCGTCTGACTTATGTCAATCATCTAACACTTTGAGAAGTAGTTAAGTCTTTTAGTTTTGAAAATTTGAGACCCCCTATATTACCAGCCTCCTTAGAAATAACTAATATATAAAATGTGTATGTGGTTATTTGAAGTTATCCCTCTACATTCCCGACAAATTTAAATTTTCTACCTCCTACATGTACACCTTAACCCCTCCCACACCCTCTCCTTCCCTATTTCCTGTAGTATCATTTTGAAATTTAAAATGTTCAGACTTTATAGTTAATTTGGGTGGTCCCTATCTCTGCTTGACGATTTCCAGTTTTATAACACACATAAAAGTAGTTTATCCACTGGCTTTGAAAATTTTAGCCTCCCCTTCCCCATTTCTATAACTCCCACTTCAAAATCTCAAATGTAAGACTTATTTGGTTATATGAAGCCGTACTTCAACGAGCATGCAAAATTTAGACTTTCTACCATACTCATTTTTTTATAAACTCCCCTTTTATTTCTTGGACTCCCATTATAAACTTTAAATTTTTTGTATTTTTATAGTTATTTGGAATGGTATCTTTGCCTATATGCAGAATTTTAGTTTTATACCACACTGAGAAGAGATTGTTTCTAATAGTTTTTAACCAATCCACCCACTTTTCCACTGGTTCGGATTCCACGTTAAATTGTAGATCCTCCATTTCACCTCACAATCACCCTACCTATACACATTAGTGTAAGTGCGTACAACCCAAACGGATAGTAAGTGGTGCTAATAATAATAATAATAATAATAATAATAATAATAATAATAATAATAATAATAAGAAGAAGAAGAAGAAGAAGAGACTATGTTGGCATCACACTTTGTTAATTTATTCATCCAGAGCTTACAGTGAAATTTGCGTTCTATCTTATATGCAAGATAGCCAGCAACATATTTAAAAGATCTAATCTTAATTTATGATGATAAAATAACATTAAAATTGTTTGTGTATTTTCATACTCATTAGTTCCTATTTAAAATAACATTCATTTAATAACAAAATATGTTAAATAGGGAAGCATTTTGAGATAACTATCTATTTTGTATCTCACGTATCAAAATAATAAGTATGTAGCCTACAATTGGTTTTCACTGAAAGGTTAAAACAATACTTTAATGGACTAGACTAGCTTATAGCCGTATTTTATAAACCACAATGCTACATCATAGTCCATAATAACAAAAGGAAGTGTTTGTTTGTTTGTTTGTGTGCGATGCCCAGCCAAATCTACGGCACGTAGAGATCTGCCATTTTTAACATAGGTGGACGGAAGGGAGTCCAAATGCACCTCTAAGCAGAATTTAAAAAATTTCAATTAACCTTTTAATTGAGCTATTTTAAACAAATCTCGAAGAAAATATTTTCTGTTTTAGAATTAAGTTTCAGAGGAACGGGCACCATGGGGGGGGCTATATAATTCATATACCGCAGTGGGTCACGGACAAAGCCATGCAGGATTGCTAATAATTCATAAAATAAAGCTTGCTAAATTTTAATATAAATGGAGTGTAGGGTATATAATTTGTTGAATAATTGCTTCAATAAACTGTACATAATTTTATCTATAATAAATGATTAATGTAACTTTCGAACTGATTTAACTTTTATTAACAGATAGAACCCCCTTTCACGGCCGAATGATAGGGCAGGATTCACAAACAAACGGCCCGCGAGACAAAGCTGACCGGCCCGTTTGTCTGCATTATCTTCATATTACTATCTGGCCTGTATCAATGTGTTCACACAAAATACAATAATTTAACTTTTAGTGTTTACTACTTAATTTTAAATAACAGAAACCCTTAGAACTATTTAAAACTATCCTATATTTTTGTTTTAACTTTAATTACTTGAGTGTGGGAATTTTAATTTACACCGGAAAAATACCAGTTTTTAAATTAATTCAAGCATACATTAATGATTTTAAACACATAGCATCAAATAACTATTATAGACCAGCATTAGTGGCCACGCGGTGTGGTATCTAGCCTTCCTCTATCAAATAGTCATGTTTTTATAGGGTCACAATTTGTGGGATTGTTTTATATGATTCTATATTAGATATCACACATTTAAAAAAACCTTTAGAATTAAAATGTAAACTATTTAACTGGTCAGAACTTTCACCCTCATTTTGGTGAAAACAATATTTAAAAATGTCAAACCACCTCTTTAATAAATTGGTATTTCTAGACGTCTTCCATTCTCTTCAGTGCTCCTTAACAAATAATTACAGTAAACAGCCAGTCCCTTAGTTTAAAAAAAAGAGTCCATTGTGTTTCAATTTTTTTTAATGTGACAGGATAATGTTGCTTTGGTG
>CABEEJ010001795.1:60192-99245 GCA_901482245.1 Timema douglasi | reverse complement strand
CAGTGTCAAAGACCAAAGTACAGCCACAACAAAATACTATACAGTGAAAAAGTGAACGCATTTCTCAAATAAGTAGCTCGCAATTAATATAAATACTTTTGCGTGCGATTAATAATTAAAAAGGAACATATGTTTCCCTTTGTGTTTAAAAGAGTCGAAATAATTTACCCTTTAATGTTTCCTAAACATAACAAAAATATATAAGCTTACAATCGTAAAATTATTTCAGTGAATAAAATTATAATACGATCTGAATATTACGGCTGGGCAATGTTTTATTAAATACATTAAAAGTATATACTTATCTACTTAATAAATTTAAGTCAACGTTAAAAAAATATTTCTCAAACCATTCGTGATATATGCGATTAGTTAGTTAGGAAGGTAAAATTTTAAGGAAATGAAAAAGAACAATCCACGTAGTAATGTAGCATAATAATCGAGTCATTTTGCAATTTTCATTCGAATTATTTTTGGCTGTTATTCGATTGTAAACTGTACAACCACTTAAACTTTGTATTAAATTAGCCTTAGAATCATTCGAATGCGTAAGGTCGATTATTGTGTAGCAATGGGGACTATTTATTGAAAATGAACCTAATAGAAATGAAGACCTGTATAGAGATTGCCTGGAAACATTCATAATCATAAGGTCGATTTTCCTCAGCACTTGTGGCAAGGGTGGGGTAAGAGAATGAATCGGCCAGCTCGCGTCAAGTCGGCTACTGTTTTCATTCGAATGTTTTTCTCATTCGAATGATTTTTTTAATTCGAATGTTTTTCTCATTCAAATGATTTTGTTAATTCGAATGATTTTGAAATAATCGAATGAATCGATTCTATTCATCCGATTCTGCCCATCCCTAGTAACAACGCAGTTGCCTTGAGAGTGCTTTCCGGAGACACTCATGAGGCGAGGGGGTCACTCAGCTCGCTAAATACTTTACACATTATTCATAAAGTGTGATTTCTATAATAAGAACAGTAGAATATTTCAGGAAAAGTTAGTAGTTACTAGAATGTACCTGCACCAAGATGTTTTGAAAGACCATACGTTAAGCAGCTGTCATTTTTAACAAGAAAAATGGTAACAATATAGATATAGAACAATTTTCAATAAAAAGTTTATTAAATAGTGCTAAAAATATTTGTTTCAAAACAATGTTTTGCCTTTATTTTCTTCTTATATCTATACGTGCATTATTATTTAATGGCTAGACCAGGGGCTTCCAAATTTTTTTGGCCAGGCTGCCCTTCACAATTCACATTTTACATGCTACGTTCCTGTGCCCACTATTTAAAAAAAGTTCAAATTTGATTTGGTGGCATATTTTCAGTAAAATTTTAATTTACATTACTAGCCTGTATTTTTTTTGATGTGAAAATACAAAACTAGAACACAATTACAGAAAGGAATAAGAAGGAATTAGAGTAGACATATTTTTATTGTACATGATCTAATGTGTACACCTTGTTCATAATGGTAAAACCTGTGTTTTCTTGTATGATTTAGAACATTCTTTAAAATATGTACAAGTATACTTATTGAAAATTTGCATATTGTATTTTACTATGCAGGAAAGTTTTAGTTTTCCCTTATAGCCCTGACACCTCTGGCCAAGACAACCGACGCCCAGTTTGGGAACCCCTGGGTTAGCCGGTAAAATTTGTTGGAAGTCTTTCTGATGTCTGTACATATACTACTTATATACACACATATAACAACTAGTAACTAATTTACTGTACATACATACATACATACATATACACACATACATACATACATACATACATATATACATACATACATATACACACATACATACATACACACATACATACATACATACATACATTACATACATACATACATACATACATACATATACACACATACATACATACATACATACATATACACACATACATACATACATACATATACACACATACATACATACATACACATATACATACATACATACATATACATACATACATACATACATATACACACATAAATACATACATACATATATACATACATACATACATATACACACATAAATACATACATACATATATACATACATACATACATACATACATACATACATATACACACATACATACATACGTACGCACATCTATACGGAAGGACCAAGTTCTTATTAATTCCGGTAGTACACGTTTACCACCTGTGTCGTAACTTATATGAAATATTGGCACATTTGGCTTTTCCACGGATACAATATTATAAATACATATCATATAAATAGATACTCACATTTATTTAAAAATAGAGTTGTAGAAATATTGACCAAGATAAAAGTTGTGTATTTCCTCTAATCCACGAAATTAACGAGCGTCCAAAATGGAAGTAAGGCTCCGAGAAAGGAACCTTTAGATAATACAGACGGTCAATATTTTTTATCTGCTGATGACGGAGGAGATCAAGGTTTGGATCTTGGTTGGGTGTACTGAGGGTGGTTTTTCCAAAATGGTTTTCCACTCTCTCTCCACGCAAATATGGGTACAATTCTTATAAATAGAGCTTCCCAATCACCAACATCACTACCGTAATTAGTACATTAGCGTGTAACCCAAACGGGTAGTAAGACTCGGTGCTAAAAACATTGCTTACTATGTCATTAGTGTTATTTATTAGGAATAAAATGTTACATCTGGAGATCACATGAGTTGACGTTTGAATATATAAAAATAGTTTTAGTATACATTTTTGTAGTTGTCAAAAAAGTTTATTTTTATCTGTTTATTTAAAAAAACTTATCAGACATATTCATATGTCAATTCACGTGAGCTGATGCTGTCATTTTTGATTGTTATGATTAATATCTATAAAATAACACAAATAAAATAGTCAAATGTTATCAGTTTGGACAGAACACTAGTGTTTGTTTTCTAAAAGGCCCTTCTTATTAAAATTGAACTGTGTGTAGAGCACGCTAGGGTAGTGACGTCATGAGGTTCTAGAGTTGACATTCAAGGAGGAGTGGCATCGCCTCCTCAAACCCTCTCAAGAGGCTGTTGGCAGCTCTAGTTTGGTGAGTCCACCAATAAACACAACACACGGTCGGGGCTTGTTCTCTTAAAATGGCTCTAACGTCACTAAAACTATCAGGGATTCTTTGCCCAGCGTAGTTGAGGAACAGCATTGCCCCGGCCGTTGACAATACAGTGGTTAGTGTTTATTGGGGGACGCGGCTCATACCCACAAACACTACTGGTAAACCAGACAAGACCAAATGAGACTGACGCCTTTTTCCGGGTGCTCACACGTGAAAGAAACCATTCATAGACCATAGTGCACCTGTTCGAAGGTCGAACTCTCACCTTCAAGACCAGAGTCCATGCCACCATTATTTGTTGTTGGCTGAAAGTACAGTGACATGACCCACTCCGCTAGCGGCCTCTTTCCATTGTGTGACGTCATCACCCGTTTACCTTGACCTGGACATTCCTTCAGGATCATCAGGAGCGAGATACTACCACGCACGCCCGGACTCACATGTTGGTCTTTGCAACTATTGTCACCTGTCACCCATCTAACTCATCTCGAAGGGCCTACTCACATTTTTTTTTAAATCAACAACACCAAATTCCAAGGAACTCAATTATCAGCTATCACTAATGAGAAATGTATCAGCCATTGTTGTAACAAAACTAGAGACCATTACTGTAGTTCAAGACGCGTTACAGACGTCCAGAAATACCCTGTTATTTAAGAAGGGGCTTGTTACTTCAAAATATGAACACGAAAATGTAAAAATTTACAAAAATCATGTAAAGGTGAAATGGGCTCATTTTCAACAAGGTTTCACACTAAATGTAGCGGGTTTGTAATTAGACAAGTATATTTAACCTTCCCCTAACAAATAGCTATTTTTAACAAAGCTACAACACAAAATTCTCAGATAATGATTGTTTTAGTGTTTGAAACCTCAAAACTGCCATTTCCAAATATAATACGGCAGTGTGATAATGTTTCGCTTGAAGAAGCCGGCGGAAGACTTCATTTCAAGCTGTAAGTGACACTGGTTCTATTCACTGGTACAGTAGCCCCATGGCTTCTTTGGTGCTGACTGACAGCTCACAGCTGACTTCTGACAGTTAATATTTAGGTATAAACATAAATTTTGACTGTCAGAAGTGACAGCTGCTAGACACATGTTTTTGCAGATCATTTGGTTCGGCGTAGGGATACATAATTAGGTCTGGTAGCTTTTCAAAGCCATCCGAAGTCAGCTGTGAGCTGTCAGTCAGCACCAAAGAAGCCATGGGGCTACTGTAGCCAAATATTTGTTGGTTTTGGGCTGGTTTGACTTCCCTTGAAAAAAGGACACCTCACAAGTTCAATATTAATAACAGTATTTCTGATCATGTGAGGTAGATACTGACGGTTTGTCAATATACTGATAGACTAATGCTAACTCCTTTCATCATTTGCTGATTTGACAGTAATACTGTCAGTAATATTGAACGCTTTAAGGATATGACAATATTTTCGTCAGTATTGCATCAGCTATGACCGAATGCACATCTATTATAGTGAGTAAACCCTTAAAGTATTTGTTTAAATAAGACAATCCTTGGCTGAAGTAAAAGATAAGGAAGTGATTTGTAACTCCTGAGAACCACCAACACCAACAACTCTTTAAAAACATCGGGCTCATTCTTGAAATTATCGGGGTCTGAAATCTTTCTTTCAATATTGCTTTGCAATCTATTCTTTAATCCATACTTCCGGCCTCTATTCCTGTTCAGTTTTATATCAAAAAACAATTACAACACATGCATTTCCTAAAATATCCATCAGAAATAAGCTGTTTATTGACCAAAATAGTGTTTGTAATATTGATCTGTGAGCGCAATACTGAAGGAATGGCAGTAATAATGTCAGCATATACTGTCAGTAATCAGTAATATTGAACCTGTGAGGCGCACTTCTTATCGTTACTGTTGAATCTTACTAGACCAATTTAACAAGTTTGTGTGCTGATGTATCTCACTGCTTAGAAAGTGCATTTGCTGGGATAAATAAATAACCTCATGAAGCTTAAATTATTAAAAACTTTTTTTTTTTACTCTTGAGGTTTTTTCGTTCCACTGTTATTATTTAGCACCGAATATGCCCAAGACAGGTTTTGACAAACACAGTAGATAACGGATTGGGTTCTGGAAAACCGCCTTTAGAAGAATTGAAGGCAAACCGTCTAGCACTCGTGTTGATAGGTAATAACTAAAATGTTTCGAACTGTATAAGATATTACTTTTGATATATTGTCGCACGTGTTCTAGAGAGAAATGTTAACGTAGTCAAGAGCGTGCCTGACTGTCTTTGCAGTCAGCTGATGGATATTCCACCCCCCTACAAGAAAATGTGGCTACATTTCCCTCTTGATTGTCGTGACTCGCACACAACTGAAGGCGGCGAGTGAGCACAGAGTCACGTCCTCGGGTCTAACTGGCTCCGTGGAGGGCAACCGAGGTTAAACGACTCGGCCCAATTTATCGGGCGATCACTCGCAGCTGCACTTGACATTCCGACATGGGACACCGCCCCCACACTCCACACTCTCTCACAACGTATGATAACAAGTAGGGTTGCTGTCTGGTGTGAAGAAAGGATTGAAAAGGAGCGGTTCCATTGTTATAAGATAACAGGACAAGAAGAGGAGCTGTTCCATGGTTATAAGATAACAGGACAAGAAAAGGAGCTGTTCCATTGTTATAAGATAACAGGACAAAAAGAGGAGCTGTTCCGTGGTTATAAGATAACAGGACAAGAAGAGGAGCTGTTCCAAGGTTATAAGATAACAAGACAAGAAGAGGAGCTGTTCCATGGTTATAAGATAACAGGACAAGAATAGGAGCTGTTCCGTGGTTATAAGATAACAAGACAAGAAGAGGAGCTGTTCCGTGGTTATAAGATAACAGGACAAGAAGAGGAGCTGTTCCGTGGTTATAAGATAACAGGACAAGAAGAGGAGCTGTGCCATGGTTATAAGATAACAGTACAAGAAGAGGAGCTGTTCCATGGTTATAAGATAACAGGACAAGAAGAGGAGCTGTTCCGTGGTTATAAGATAACAGGACAAGAATAGGTGCTTTTCCATGGTTATAAGATAACAGGACAAATAAGTTATTCCGTGATTATAAGATAACAGGATAATAATAGGAGATTTTCCATGGTTATGAGATAACAGGACAAATAAGCTATTCCATGATTATAAGATAACAGGACAAATAAGCTATTCCATGATTATAAGATAACAGGACAAATAAGTTATTCCGTTGTTATAAGATAGCAGGACAAATAAGCTATTCCATGATTATAAGATAACAGGACAAATAAGTTATTCCGTGATTTATAAGATAACAGGACAAATAAGTTATTCCGTGATTATAAGATAACAGGATAATAATAGGAGATTTTCCATGGTTATGAGATAACAGGACAAATAAGCTATTCCATGATTATAAGATAACAGGACAAATAAGCTATTCCATGATTATAAGATAACAGGACAAATAAGTTATTCCGTTGTTATAAGATAGCAGGACAAATAAGCTATTCCATGATTATAAGATAACAGGACAAATAAGTTATTCCGTGATTATAAGATAACAGGACAAATAAGTTATTCCGTGATTATAAGATAACAGGACAAGAAGAGGAGCTGTTCCGTGGATATAAGATAGCAAGAAAATGGCCACAACAACAAACTAATTACTTCAATGGATGAAGACGGGAAATGGTGTAGTAATAAGAAGAATAAATTCCTGTTGTCAAGTGGGGGCCCTGTGGGCGACGGAACTCTCCTACGTGACGTCTAGTGATGTGCAATCAGGGCATAGGAAGGGGAGGGTTGCATAAAGCCTACGCCCTCTACTGTTTCACCAGCCACATTGCTAGATGTCTTGGAGGGGACCTTTAGAAACTCTCCCTATTTCACCCGTTATCATCTCAAATGTTGGTCATTCATTTTCGCGCGGACAAAGCTGTCCGTCTGATCTTGTCTGTTTTGCCAGTGCCGGGGAAGTCGATGTTGAATGCAGTTAGGGTGCAGCGGGAGTGTTGCCAACCCCTACCCTCTAAGTGTAATCAAAACGGGTATTGCTGGACGTATCAAGGTGCGATGTTAGAACAAAGCTTTAGAATAAGCGGTAGCTAATTTTAGCTATCACCGCGTCTTAATACCTGCTCAGGTTATACGATTATTTACTAATTACACTAATTGTTTAGAGATGAGTAAGACTATATTTAGAGAAAGTGTACCCTCATTTTCTTGGAAGGGGAGTGGGAAATAATTTAGTAAAAAAAACCTCAGTTCACCTGGCTCGGATTCGAGCCCCGATTTCCCTGTCTTCGGCAGTCTAGTGCAACACGAGAGTAGTGCGTTATACCACGCGGCCACCGAAGCGGATGCCGGCCATGCTGAGCATACAAATGACACCTTAATATGCTTCGAACGAACGGTCTGAGGCATCAATCTCGTGTTAGACTAGCATACTGAAGACGGGGAGATAGGGGTTTGAGTCTCGGTCGGGTCTCCTGAGGATGGTTTTCCCTAAATAGTTTACCACTCTCCTTCTCCTTAAATGTGGTTATATTACCCCTAAAACGCTTCCTACCTCATCCTCACCTCATGAGAGTAGTTATATTTGTGTACAACCTGAGCAAGTAGCAAGACGTGGTGATCAACAAACCCTCTAAAGGGTCCATTGTTGATTGAAACGGAGTGTTTGTCGAAGCACTCCGATCTAGTGAAGAAAGGACGTATAAAACAGATCGATATGACAACTATGTGGTTGTATGTCCAGTGGCGGCCTTGTCCTTCCCAAATCGATACAAGCTTTATGAAAGTAACATTGATGATACTGTCCGTGTGATGATAGAGTGGCCAACTTGACGCAGGAAAACTTCTGTCCACACAACCATAGACGACTTATTTTATCGGCGTGGTAAATTTATTAGAACTAATATAGACTATCAGCCATTGTTTTAAGAATGAGTTTGTTGCGTAATCCTCTCATTACAAAAATAGTTTACTTCAGCCCGCATTGGTGGGCACGCGGACCAAACGGCCAGCTCGTCTAGTCTTGTTTGATAGCGAATGGGAGGTTGGATTTCAAATCCCGTCCGGATATATTGGGGCAGCTAGCTTTGGGGTAGTTTAATTTATTGATATTAATTTTGTTATTACAATCACAAATACAATCGTATTAATAGGAAATATATTTTCTTGTATGTGTTGCATATTGGCGTTATGTAGTACGCACGTAATAGTCTAGACGTAAGTATTTGCATTGCATTAAACAAAAACTAACCGAGTGAATAACACTTGACCCCTATAAAGTTTTAAAACTATAGCAACTGGCCGGTCAGTTTCTCCTTCATGCTAGTCCCTAGTGCCTCTGTGACGTCACATCACCTGCACGTCGCACAACAGTCACGTTATTGTTTATGTCGTTGTTGATTACATATCAACAAGATAAATACGTAGGGTTTGGTTTTAGGTTCCCTTTATTTAATGCTATCCTAGTGAATATGAGCAGCATGACGTAGCTACTGGGGATCAAGTGTGAGGGATAGTGCCCCCCCCCCCTCCCCGCCCATCGGGGAAACTATTAATATAAAATGAGTGAAATAAAGTAATCAACTTAGTCATATTTTGGTTTTAATTATTAGGATTAAAAAGATGTTGATTCATTGAAAACAACCCGCTCCCCTTTCACCATGCCCCCATCACTCTTGTTCAGCGCTTGGAGCTAGCAGTTAACCCCCCTGATCCCCCCATGACACTAATGTATATATTACGCCCTTGGTGAAGGTTTGAAGGTCGTTTTCGGCCAGACTGTTTGCAAGTGATGACGGTGTTTAGAAAGTACCCAATAATCTCAATGCAACTAAAGAATGTAGATAGCCCGTCTCACACTTAAGGCCGTATTACACGTAGCAGGTTGCAGCGCTGCTTTCTGACGTCGTTTTGCAGCGCTGCAAGATGATCATGTAATATACCTAAATGGTCGGTGCGCGTATCAGAAAGCTGGCAGCGCAAATATCAAACGAGTTTGATATTTTCTGATCGGACGACTGCTTTCTGCACCGTGTAATCGCTTTCTGCGCTTCCAACTTGTTGAATGTTGTACTGCGCATGCGTGCGCCTGGTCAAGATAAGGTAGTACCATACCAGAGGCAGAGGATCCATTTTCTCAACATTTTTGTTCATGTGAACCACGCTCACTGTGTTTATATTAGACTATAGACCAAATATGCTTGTAGGTGTCTTCATTCATACGTAAGTAGTTTCGGAAGTCATAAGCATCTAATTCAGGTAAAATCGTCATAGTATGTGACACATTGTTCCATTTTAACACTAAATTTCATCTCCACACACGTTTCTTTATGCGTTTTACAACACTAGGAGATTTTAAACTTTGGTAGTACCCGTACAATATAAGCAGCTCTTCGTCTTGTTGTTGACGAGACATCTTAGCACAAAGTGAACCAGAAAAATCAAGTGCGGACGATAAAATAACTCCCCCTCCACTGAGTGGCAAGATGATCATTCGTCAGAATGCAGCTTGTGTGTAATAGGTAACCCAGATTTGTCAGCTCGCAGCGCTGCAAAACGACGTCAGAAAGCAGCGCTGCAACCTGTTACGTGTAATACGGCCTGTAAGAGTCTTCAGTGAGGGTGATGGAGAGGTCGATGCTCGAATCCCTACTGAGTGTACTTAGGGATTTTTCCCTTAGTAGTTCTTGACACGCCCCCCACGCAAATGCGGGTACTCTGAGGAAATCTAAGATAATGTGGATAGCCCGGACGGGCAGTAATAAGCAGGGCACGGCTACGCGAACTGACCTCTGGAGCTTGAGCATCGCTTATTGCTTGGATTGAGTTTCTTTAAGGATGGATGGAAGAACACTCGAGAAAGGGTCAGTGTTTCTGCAGTGTTCGAAGCAAACCTTTTTTTTCGGCAAATGAATCAAATGTTTCTCCAGTAAAAACAGAGTTAAAATTTCTTCACTAGGTGATATCAACAGTTGTTGAATATTTATTATGAACACCATAGTATTTGTTAAGAACTTTTTTAATGAAAAGATAAGGTTATCATCAAATTGCAGGACACCCTTGACAAATATTCAACAACTGTTAAAGAAAATTAAACTGTTTGTTTCTACTGGGAAAATATTTGATTTGTTTTTCCGAACAATAAATGGCTATAAAACCTGCAAAAGCACTTACCTTAGCTCATATTCCCCAAGCACCCCACCTTCAGAAAAGCGCACCAAGGGCGACTCCTGGCTCGAGCTGTCTTACTATTGGGGGTGGGGGGTGAGACAGACTCTAAGAGCCAGTTTCATAGTCAAATTTAGTACGCCTCAAGTGCGGCGCTACACTAAGTTCATGACGACACCTACCTAAACCAGAATGGATTCCATTCGAGTTTAGGTAGGTGTTGTCATGTACTTAGTGTAGCGCCGCACTTGAGGCGTACTAAATTTGACTATGAAACTGGCCCTCAATATCGGTCAACGAATGTTTAGTTTGTCGTGGATGGAGTATACCACTGCCCATATAGCATTACGTGCTCGCTGGTTACGCATATCCGTGTGTGCTTCTAAGCTTCATTTATTATGTAACAAGTTGGAGCCAACATGTTGGGAGACAACACACGAGGAAAAGTAAGCTACGTTTACTGTCACCAACATCCTGAGTCCTCCGCTAGTTTCTAATCAGTCTACACATTTCTAGCCATGGATAACATCGTATTACTTGCCGTTCTTCATTTATTGTGTTGACAGGAAGAGTACTCTTGCAGAAAAAAACAACTTAAGAAACGGTAGAGGGTTTGAAGTTATTTTTTGCTAAACTTCAAATTGAAGGTGCGTGCATTGGAATAATGAATGATCTACATTTGCAAGGTAGATTTGATAACCTTGTACTCATCTCATATGTGAACTTTGAATGATAATTTACACTTCTGTATCCTCATTTACGGGGTAAAATGGGAAGGAAAATTGTTGTAACTCCGGGAGAAAAATTTGCTACAACTCTCCGCTTTATGGGAGCCTTATCTACACTTATCTTATTAACACGTGCGTTGTCAAAGCTAGAGACTGTCTCGATTCTCTAGCGCATGCGCAGAACCTCCCAAATCAGCCAACATGTTGGGTTGGTCGTTTATTAGCGCCAACAAATGATCCAACACAACCCGACACAACTTGTTGGCTCTGACCGGCTCTCCCAACACCAACATGTTGTGTTACAACATACACGAGGCTTTATTCTGGACACGATGCAGGTTAACACGCGACGGAAAACTTTGAGTCGTGGAGAGTCTTTGGGGGGACTGAGATACTTTGTTAATTATCGCACAAACAGTAGGACATCAAGTCATGTGATCTGAAACTGTTATCTTTGATAGATAGTAAGTAACAACATGTTATTATTGCTGACCGCAACAAAGTTGGTATTTTCAAACTGTTTGTATTGTTTCGATGCAATTATCCTACTATAAAGCAATTTGTCTGCAGGTTATAGAAAAATGAACACACTCTGGTTTTGTGATTTTGAATTGGTGGGAAGAGATGCAAAAAAGTAATGTGGATTTTTTTTCTTTTACTTGCCCTTAATATTGGCAATAATTGGATAACAAAATCGTGCTCATATTAGGTGAGCTATCGTAATTAAATTGTCCCTTGTGTTTACGACCAAAGAGAATTGGCTCCCGTGGTATTTATTACGACCGTTTTATGACCAAATCGGCCAATTGTTAACGATTTTCTTAGCCATACAATGTATTTTGTTTCTACTAGCTACAAAATAAAGGTGCGCCATTTTAAATTGATTGTAGTTGACACGAAATATGCCTTAATTGAGGGAAAGAACTAAACGTAGGCCTATACCTTAGAGGATTGTTTTGCTTGTACTTTGTTTCATTCCAAATTTTATTACTTGAGTCAGTCATGTTTAATCACTATTAAATATTAAAATATATTATTTACTGTGTGTTAGATTTAAAAAAGTTAAACTGCAAGGTTATAAAGTCAACACACAATGTTTAACCAAATCTTGATACGTCGCCAGCATTGTTTGCGAAATACAACTCAAAAGTTTATTTCGCCCTCCGATTAGTTCTGCGGTCTGCATGCAGAGCTCTCTTAGTCTAGTTTGCTGGTGACGAGGTCTGAGTTCTGGATCAGGCCGGGTGTACTGAGGCTGATTGTTACTAAATGGTTTTCATTAAATTACAGCTTCCTCACACCACATGGATGTAACTTAACATTATTAATATTATTATTAAAGTGTCCTGTCTTACGACAGGTTCATTCCTTTGAGCAGTGAATTTATATCGCCATTGCGCCCTGTCCTCTACCTCCTCCTTGAGCTTCCAGAATGTTCTTCTTTCCTATCCTTCTTCCTAAGCTCCTCTTTCCCTCAACATTTCCTTCTATGACGTGGAGAAGACAGTTCTTTCTAAGGATATCTTCGATCCAGTTTGCTTAGCACCGTAGAATCACATCCAAAATGGTTCTCTTCTCATCCAATCTTCTTAAGACTTCATTTGTCACCCTGTCTGTCCACCTGATCTTCTCAAGTATTCTCCAGCATGGTTTCCAATTTTGATTTCCAGTGGTTTTCATTTTTTTAAATCACCATCACTTTTGGCATTCCCCAAACATGAAATGTGTGTGTTTAATTCGAGTAGGTGGAAACCAAAACAAGGTGGATTCTCATCGTATAGCGTTTCTTTGGGTTCCTCTTAAACGAACAATAAATTGAATGGTGACCAAACCCACGCCTGTGGACACGTGGTCAAAGGTATAAGTCTTGGTGTTCTTACAGTGATGGCGTGGTCAGGATTCGAATCTCAGTCGGGCGTACTGAGTTATTTTTTCCCAATTGTTTTCGGCTCTTCTTGTGTTTTATATCAATTCTCTCTTCCTTCTAGTTATCTCTTTAGTGCAAATAAGCTTCTAGTCCGGAGGGCAGTAAGACGTGAAGATGGTCAATCTTTCTAACTGGTTACGGGAATTTCGAGCCCAGAAAACATGGGTCCAACTTGTTTGTTAGTAAACAGAATGGAGTTGATGATCTAGACTCTAGAACGACTGTGTCAAACTTGTTTCATATTGAACATTAAAAATACTAAGGGCCACATTTAAAAAAAATTGCAATAGCGTAGTATTTAAAAAATTTAAAAAAATTAAATTAATTAACTTTATAAATTATAACACAATAATACTCTGCCCATATTTCAACAATAATTGTGTGATTGTCACGCTATTAATTTAGTGACAAAGATACTATTATTTTATTGTTAAAAAATGTGTGTCTTTAAGTCGTGATGACTCCATTTTATGTGGGAAAACAACTGTAAAGATACTTGTGTGCTGCCAAACATTGTACATATTGGGCCTGGAAATTCAACAGCTCCTGGAGATTAATTCATGTCGAAGAAAGATGGTACCCCAACCTCAGATTTCTCCATATTATATTCCTAATCCCTATATCTTAATATCACATTCGCAAAGGTTGTGGTATTTCTATGACGTTTATAAAAATAAGAATACGGTCTAGTTGTTTAGTGGTTGTTAAAAAAAATCCAAGGGTTACACCCAACCATGGCTTGGGCCGTGAGTTTAACTCGTTCTATTCAGCTTTTGTCTGGCAAACATTTGGGAAAGCTTTAGTATGGAAACTATTCTTAGCTCGGCCACGACTTACACCTCCCGGAATATATGGAGTGTATGGACAACTGAAGGAAGTTTGGTATGTTTATGTACGGACACTATAACAGATGTCACCACTACCCCTGATAAGCCACGTCATTTCCTGGCATGGACAGCAAGTGTGTTGCACCATGCTTATACCTACTACTACTACTGTTTAAATTAGAAAACTTAACCTTTCAATTTCACAATAGATTTATTTAGTAGACATTAAATTAATTAACTTTATAAATTATAACACAATAACACTCTGCTCATATTTCAACAATAGCTGTGTGATTGTCACGCTATAAATTTAGTGACAAAGATACTATTATTTTATTGTTAAAAAATGTGTGTCTTTAAACAACTGTAAAGATACTTGTGTGCTGCCAAACATTGTACATATTGGGCCTGGAGATTCAACAACTCCTGGAGATTAATTCATGTCGAAGAAATATGGTACCCCAACCTCAGATTTCTCCATATTATATCCCTAATCCCTATATCTTAATATCACATTCGCAAAGGTTGTGTTATTTCTATGACGTTTATAAAAATAAGAATACGGTCTAGTTGTTTAGTGGTTGTTGAAAAAAATCCATGGGTTACACCCAACCATGGCTTGGGCCGTGAGTTTAACTTGTTCTATTCAGCTTTTGCCTGGCAAACATTTGGGAAAGCTTTAGTATGGAAACTATTCTTAGCTCGGCCTAGTATTAAGGCCATGACTTACACCTCCCGGAATATATGGAGTGTATGGACAACTGAAGGAAGTTTGTTATGTTTATGTATGGACACTATAACAGATGTCACCACTACCCCTGATAAACCACGTCATTTCCTGGCATGGACAGCGAGTGTGTGTCCAAGCCACCTTTGCAACAGCTAATTATATGTATTTTCTTCATGAAGACAAACAAACGTAATCCAGAAGATGAGATGAACTCATGGCTGCCAACGTTCTCATCGAATGACATAACTTGCCAAGATAAAGTTGGCGCTTGATTGTTGAGATCGCTGCTTGTGTCAATTACACAACCAATGAGTCACCAGTCGGGAAGCGATCTTTTTCGAGGCTGCCACGGATTTTGAGAGAAAGCAAGCTTTTGCGGCCCATACACTAATTTTTATCTATGAAGGGATTATCTAACATACACATTCAAGGCTACCGCCACAGGTCTAAAGTAACTGTTAACAGGATTTGCTGATTTGATTTCATGTTTTTATACGCCAAGCTATGTCACAGAATGTGCCACTCTTAACATATTGGAAATTAGATTAATACTGTGATTTTTTTTGTCTCTGAAGGTTATTTTATAGTTTACGTAAAACGATTATGCTATTAATATAAAATTCCCGATGTCATAGATAGAAGTGTTTGAATGAAGTATCTAAAATAGTTATTGAGCTGTAGATTTTCACAAAACTCACCAAACATCTGAACTTATGCTGGATATTTTTTTAACGTGACTTGGACACGTAAGACTGTAGCAATTTTTCGTCAGGGCACGATAACAATAATTATATCTCAATTTGATTAAAAGGTTATTAATGTTTGTTGTCCATTCCTTCGTTCGAAGGAAAATTTACTTCACGAAATGTCACAATCGAAAATATTAAAAACAAAATTGGTAGGTAACATAAATTTAGTCAGTCACTTACTTTCGTAAATGATGTGTTCCTGAGAACGTTCGAGAAAGCTGATTATTACAGGGAGGTTCCGTTCCCATATAGATAATACAATATTATGGAGTTATCAACTTTTGTAAAATTCAGTCAAGTTAAAATTGACAACCTGGATGCGGGGCATCGAGCCCGGGACCTTTGGCTTTGCGTGCCAATGCACCATCACTGAGTCATTATGTTTTTTCTTGTATCCAGATTCAACCTTCATTAGTATAATGAATGTAATATGGTAACTGTTGTAAGATGGCTCGGGAGACGATCAGGATGGCTCGGTGGTAGAACGTTGTCACGCTAATCCATCGTTCCAGCTTCCAGCACGTTCAATGGTTCCCATTGCTGTCTGAATAGTACTTTGTTCACAGGCGTAGATTCAGGGAGATCAAAGAGGCATTTGACCCCCTTGTGAAAGTTAGAAAATTAATACAAAAAACAAAATGAAAGTTCAAATTTTAGAAATAAAATACAACACAGATAAGTTGTATACAATTTTTAATCTCTTTACCCGCAGACACCTCTTAAGCCGGGTCCACACGTGCGTTATTCGTCCACGTTTATTCAAGTATTCAAGTTTCGATATGACTCACGCAAGTGTGGGAAAAAAATATTCGTTTTCATGTAAGAATATTTGTCGTGCATAGTGTGTAACAAACATTGTTCCGCATATAGAGTCGGTAGGCTACCACACATCAAAGAAAACTAATAATTGCCTGAGATCAGTTTATCCACGAATACCGAATAAAGAGTATGTGTGGACAGTAAAAATGGCGGAAATGTGGGGGACTATCCCCCTGGAAATAATTTGCCCCTCCCTGAAATAAATTATTCCCTAGATATATTTCAAAACCTCTTATATTATCGAATATTAAGCTGAAATATGGCCGTAAATTAAACTCCAAATGGCTTCTAGATGCAGAAAATTTCCGGAGAATTTTGAAAATTTCTTGAAGAGGGCAATTCCAAATTCTTAATTTTCTGGAAAATTTCCGAAAAAATTCAATTTTCAAAATTTTATTGGTGGAAGACCACTTCAAAGATTATATTCTAAACCCTAGGTGATGAGCATTTTAAATAACCTATAAAAGAATCTAATTCTTTTTTAAACAAGTCAGAGAATACTCATAGCTTCTAGAGTGAACTATTTTCCAAAAAATTGTTGGAGGGCTACTCCAAATAGTTTATAAAAACTATCTTACTTTAAAAAAATAGGAGAGGATGACCACGGTTTAAAACATACATAAGATCAAATATGAATGATACACTATTAAATGGCTTTAACAGAAATCTCACATTGTAAGTAACCATGGTATTTATAATTATGACCCCCCTATGAAAATGATCTGGATCCGCCCCTGTTGTTCATAAGACCTACATTAGCTTATTACTCTTATCAGCACTTTTATATTCAATTTCTGGATATAGTAAGATCTGGCTAATTCGTCATCGGTTGGTTAGAAAAATGAGATAATTCTAACCCACCATGATTCCCCATGAAAACCGTATTTAAATCAACAGTAAAATATAATATTTAATTCGAATTTTAGAAAGAAATAGTTGGATAGCTCGAAGCCTAACCATGTTAACGTTTTCCGAGTTTGTACTCATTTCAAACCTAACTTAACGATCTTTATTAATTCACCAGATATCTCAAGAAAGCAAACTGAATCGGACACATCCTTAGAAGGTACTGTCTTCTGCACGACGTCATAGAAGGAAAGGTTGAGGGAAAGAGGAGCATTGGAAGGAGGCGGATTCAAATATTAGATGACTTGAAGGAAAGAAGAAAATTCTAAGAGCTGAAGGAGAAAGCAGAGTACAGGAAGCATTGGAGGTCTAAGTTTATTGACAAAAGGAATGGACCTGTCGTGAGACAGGACATCTCATTATGGTAATAATAATAATGATGCCAAATAAAGTTAGAGTTATTGACGCATAGTAAAAGAGAAAGCGGTAAATTCTGCACCAACGGCGAGCGGCTTTCCTCGAGAGTAGGGGATGTGCTGTCATAGCTCCTCTGTGACAATATCATCACGTGAAAGCCGGCCTGACTGATTAAAGTCTGAAATTTCCAAATGTTAAATTTTCAAGTTTTATGTTTTGTGTTTAAATTTGTATTGGTTTTTTCTTTGTATGTATGTTGTATAAAACAAATAGCATATTTTGAAGTTATTAATTTATTGTGTACCAAATGCCTAGATACCCATAAACAAGGTTTATTCGAATTTTGGATATTTATAATTTTTTCAGATACTTCTTTGACTTCGAATTAAAAATGTTATATTGTATATTAACTCAAGGTTGATATGCACTTGGAAAAGAGAGGAAATTTGGCATGACAAGAGGGAAGTTGATGTGAAAAGAAAAAAAAATTAATTTGGAACTATAACATAATTTAGTGATTTTTTAAAATAGGAAACAGAGCATCAATGTAATCTCTAACTAGACATTATGGCATTATTTTGCTCTCTTTTCTATTAACATAAGAATATCTAATGATTTTTTTTATTTATCGCGTAGCATATTGAATGCTAGTAAAATGCATATTTTGTGTATTGAAAAACATAGAAAATCGAGAAATTATTAAATTTTACTTTCATGGTTTGTAAAGTATTCAAATAATCGATAAACAAACAAACATTATAGACACAGCTAGCAGTCACCAGCATCGGGCCTTACTTGGCTCGGAATATTTTCTCATGGAATGATGTACTAAAGTTGGTTTAGGGGTATCAAGCTATAATGTACTTAAGTGCGGGTTGTATGAAAATCAAGTACTGCCTGTAAAGTTGAGTACAAATAATTATATAATGTTGAGCTTGTTTTCCACTCTTATCAAGTCTGATATCAACAGGTGCAGACAAGATAAGAATACCTTGTATATTTATATCCTGTTTAACGTTGTCTATGGGTGCATTGCTATGGGAAGAAACTTTAGATGGTAGTAAAAATAACTGTAGAGTAGCCATCACGTGTTGCTGTCAACGTATTTCAGAAGTGTATCTTACAAAAGACGTGGTTTGGTCTCTTACACGAATGCATATAATGAATGTAATTCTACAGCTCAAAATAGAATAATCAGAAATGTCCATAGAGCTTACAGCGTGATTATAGTGGTGAGAAATGTCCATAATGTCAGTATTTTATCAGAACTGTGAGTACATTCATTATTATTCCAGACTCGTACCCGACCACAAACAACCTGGGCAAACCTTGGAATTGTTTGAGAGAAAGCTGCACTTGTTGGCGACCCTACCTCTACAATTATTCTTATCGAACAAACATTCCAATATTTGGAAATTACTTGACGGGATGTTATTGTTTTTAAATTGAACGAGCTTTGCGGAGTTACAATGCCATATTTATAACTGAAGCCAAATCTTGTCGTAAGGACTTTTCAAATTATATTTATAAAGGCCAATGAGCCCAGCATTGACACAATTACTGTACTTAGTTTAACTGTCATCATTGACCACAGTTGTCATTGTCGGATGTATAGCACAGGTTTTTGCATATGTGGGTAGGTAATCCCGTTTTAAAAGAGTTCCTAAAACTACGTTCATACACCCGCTTCGGTTGTCGAATGATCTAAGACTGTGTTTCTTAAATCCTTGGTGATGGGGGACCATAAAATGGGAATTATGGACACTGGGGGACCACCAAATCGGAATTATGGCCACTTAGTGACCACCAGGGCTCTGGAACAAGATGGGGGAGGGAGGTAGTGTTTGAAAATTTTGCAGGAACATAATATTTTTAGGCCATTCGATTTTAGGACTATATAATTAAAATAAGTAAATTAATTTATTAATTTTGAATCATGGTCTGGTGTACTGAGGGTGGCTTTTATTAAATGGTTTTCCACTCTTCCTCCAATCAAATTTTCTCTTAATTCAACCTTCCTACATTAGTATAAATGGTACATCGATGTATAACCCGAACGGGTGGTAAGACGTGGGGACAAAAAACCTTTTATCCATTCACACATTAAATCGTAGGCTCTGTACCTGATACAGTTGATAAATATTATTGCTGTTAAAATAATAACATTTTTTAGATGTAGAAGAGATCTAATGAGGAGAGGAGAGCAGGGAGAGTAGTTATATAGATGTGTAAGATACCTGCTATGTAGAAGAAAAGTGCCCTTGAAGTGTAAGAAAGTGTTATACAAGGTGTACTTTGTACCCATTGTCACATATACAGCTGAAACATGGACATTGAATAAAAGCGAGACTAGAAAAGTGGAGGCCACGGGAATTAAGTTTTCGAGGAGAATGGTGGCTGTCATGAGGGGAAACAAGATTAGGAATGAAGATGTCTAGGAAAGAATGGGAGCACATGAGATAGTAGAGACAGAACAGATGGGCATCCAACCAAATCTCCGAGAAGACCCCCCCAAAGTGCTTCCCGCTACACCATCTATAGGCTTTGTAAGCCTTTCACAGTGCAACCATTGATACCCATTGGGGCCGGAACCTTTTCGCCGGACATGAACTGAAGTCCACAAGTGCCTTTCCGGGCACCCGAAAAAACCAGTACCAGCCTGCCTTGGGTTACGCGAGGAAAAATAACCTCCCCTGGGACCGGATGGAGGGAGGAGTTTGATCCTTCTAGGGATCGCCCATCACGAGGAAATCAGGAGCTCAACCTCCTAACAGTCGTCTCCTCAACCTTCGTTCTGAATAACTCCGCCTTGCCTTACTTTCCCACCATCTTTGCTGCCCCCTCGGAGCTTCCCAACGGGGACCTCGAGGAGGTGCCCTGACCAGCTATCCCCGCTACACGGGTACGCACTACCAGCCACTTAGTGCATGTCGAGGAGCCTCGCTCCTCACACACAGATGACCTTGTCAGGGTCTTAGCTATGTCGTACTCCCAACTTCTGTCACGTTGCCCAGGGGCTGCCCGTGGAGGCACCCCGACAGGATTTTTAGAGATCTCTCAGTGCCGAAATGTGGCAAAGACAGTCTAGTGATTGTTTATATGAAACATGCTCAGGCCCAGAGCACGTCCCGGCCCCGTGCGTCGGATAGGTTCATTACGACTGAGCACCGTGACCCCCGGGAGGTGTAGACAACATAAATTGTTAAAATGAGAGGAGAATAAGGGTGGAAGGGAAGTATATAAGAAGTATATATTAAACTTATCCGACCTTACGCTATAGACAGATGATGTTGATATTTAGATAGTAGAACAATAGTTGGTATTTGTGCTGAACCTAACATCGCGCCACAAACACACCACAGGAATATTCCAACTATTAGGTTGATGCATAAGTACCTAGCGTTTTATATGCATACATTTTATTTTACTTCAAAATCATGTTACATGAACAAAATACAGAAAATAATCGATAATATCTTCTCCTGAATTATTTATTACTGTCTCCCAGCGTTCTGGTAGTTTTCCTACTCCACGCTTGAAGAAATACAGTAGTTTGGAGTTGAAGTTGTCAAACCAATTTTGAAAATCAGCTTCTTTGTGAAATTAATTTTCTCAAAGATTGTTGGCTAGAGAACGGAAAAGTTGAAAATCTGTTGATGTAAGTTCTGGAGAATAGGGTGGATGCGGAATAACATCCAAACTGAGCTCTTGGATAACAATTTTTGTCAGGTTGGTGGAATGCGGCTGGGCATTATCGTGATGCAAAATCACTTTCAATCTTCCCAGTCGTTTTTCTTGGATTGCTGCCTTAGGGCTTCTAATTTGTTTGCAATGAATCTCAACAGTGATGGTTACATTCCTAGGAAGCAGTCAGTAGTACACGACGCCTTCTTTGTCCCACCAGATGCACAATATTATCTTCCGGGGATGGGTACCAGCTTTAGCATGGAGCGTAGCTTTTTTGTTTGGACTCAACCATTCCTTTCTGTTCTTGATGTTGACATAACACCATCTATCGTCACTGGTTACAATCTTAAACAAGAACTATCGATGGTGTTGTTTTTGTTGTCGAACTAAACGATGACGAGCAAGCAAAGAAGCACAAACGGTCCCAAACTATTTTTTGCTGTTTTCGCTAGAAGCGTACTGTATCCCTGTTTTTGAACGTTGCCCATTGAGTGCAGCTGTCATACAATGGTTAATTGGTCTTCATCTCATTGGCACATTTTCGATTTGATTGAAATGGATAGTCATGGATTCAGGTTGAAATGACCCTCTTTAAAACTAGAAAACCATTTTCTTGCCGTAATTTCGCCGATGACATTCTCACCGTAAACAGCACAAACGCTTCTAGCACCCTCCGATGCTTTTGCTTCTCTGTTAAACTCAAACAAACGGATATGTTGGAAAGATTTTCCACTTGACACTCCATTTTCTTATTAAAAATACACTAAATTTCTTCAAAATAAATAAATTGTAGGTGTATTCACTAGCACAACAATATGGCATACGATAATTGACAATCAATATTATTAGTAGACATTGTTATCAACGCAACAACAAACTTTACGGACTTATGCATCAACTTGATATTTTATCATCCATGGCATTTCCGTCTATTGACCACGCGCGGTTCTGCTTATGTTCAGAGCCTTTTATAACCAGGGGAGGATTTTTTTTTAATAAAGACAGCAAGAAAGGAAGGTTTGTGAAGTGATGCCACCCCCACCCTCCAACCCCCATCCGATAATGGGAAAAGATTTGAAACTGAATGCCTTGGATGCCTTTAGAAGATATTTGTAGGTGGGCTTAACGATCATAGTTTATCTGTATATTAATGTTTTTGATTTATCCCTCTAAAAGTGTTGCATTTCATTTGCTCTGCATTTGTGCTATGCACATATACAGGTGATTCCACAGGTCAGATTGAAACTTGAGGATATCATATATAGAGGGACTCAGGTAAAACAACTTTGTTGTTTAAATTGCCGCTAAGGAAACGTAAGCATTTACTTACTGAAAGTGTATAACCAAAAATGTTAATCAATAACAAATTACAAAAAACTAAACTGAAAAGATCTCAAACAAATTATATTTACTTGAAGAGGGGTTTCTTAACATGGTTAATAAAAACGTTTGACTTGTTGATTAATCATAATGTTCACTTGAATAACAAGTCCAAAGGTGTGTCGTTTGTCATCTCTCATACGCTTCCATTGTTTATATTTATACATCTAATAAGGATTTATATTCACATTTTTTTTATGTAAAAAATTATTCTTGCTACTCCTACTGTTCATAGATCTGAGACCACTCTCTATCCACAAGCAATCGCTTATGGTAGTTTTTATTTTTCATGTCCCAAAGAACACGTCTAATCTTTTACTTCGCTGATTATTAAATCACTGACTTCAAACATTTTAATCACCAAGCTCTAACCCAACCAAAGTACACATAGCAAATACTGCTTGTGGCTTCTAGAACAGAAGTTGTTAAGGCAATAACACTTACTTTGGCTGCTTGGCACATTGAGTTGTGAGACTCGCTGCGTGCAAAAATATCGAAATATATTTTGATCGCGTCAACCGCTTGGAATACTCCCACGCTGCTTGCTTTCGTTCGCTCGCGTAGGGCAGCGCCTTGAATCATACGACAGGGGCCTAACCTTTACCCCTAACCACATCAGTGGATTTTTAAGCGTTGTTCGAACGATTCCCATTTTTTGAGCAGAGTACTGCCGTTGTTCCGTAACAACCTGTTTGGGCTAAACAGAGCCCCCATGCTAGCATTGCTCACAACCACCAAGAGAGGTTTACTGTGAGTGCATGGGTGGGTGTCATGGTCGATAATGTGGTGTGACCTTACCAACACCACCTAAATAGGCCTGCACGCTAGTGTTTAGGAACAGCGTGACGTCAGATATTTAGGCCCACCTAGAGAGAAGGCCTGCTCTCACTGCTGTGACGTCACAAGTCTGAAGCCATTTAGGTTCCTTGTGCTTCAGCAGGAAACGTTGGTTTCGTTAATCCATTGTTACTTTCTGTATTTATTGATGGGGACATTTTATGTTAAATATTACCTGTTTAAGTATAATAAATTATTTATTTAGCTAAAAACTAAGCTGAACATAAATTATATGAACACATACATTTATTGGGCATTTGCATGGCACTATATTGTTTGTGTAGCTTATTCATTAAGTATTTTAAATTATTTTTCTAAGAGATAACCTGAGGAACAAATATTATTTTGATAAACTTTATAAACAAAATAATTATCAAATATAAATAATTACTCGAAGAAGGTATATTAATATGGATGGAAGCGTAAAGGCATTAAATATATTTACATTATATTAATTAGTTGTAAATTATTACATTTAAATTCATAAATTAATAAGGCTATTCACAGGTCACTATTTGCATGCATAGTTTGATAACAAAAATAATGTTACTTTGAATTGTTTTAATATTAACTGTATTAACTATTGATATTGGTAAGTTTACTTTGTACGCATCTATTTTATCTTTTTATACTACCTGTTCACAAAAGTTTACAATCACATTTTTTCTTATAGTATCGAGCTATGTTTGATAATTTAAACTGAGAAAAAATTAATATGTTTGTTTTATCTGACAGTTTTAAAGGTATGGGGTTCAATTCCTGCTCGAGGCGTAATTTTGTAGATAAATCTATTCTTTTTAAACATTGCCTTTATCATGTGTTTGTGAAAGTCCAAAGAATATGCCCTGCTTATAATATAATCTGTGGCATATATTTATGCGATAGTCAAATATTCAACTTGATATTAAAATCTAATTTAGTAAAATTATAATGCCTAACGGGGATTTGTTTAGAATGTAATCCTGTTAGTTAGAAATTAAATAGGTACCGGTATACCTTGATTTTTTAAATAGTTCATTTTATAAATACAATAAAGATTCCAACTCTAATAATATTTGTTAAAATTATTATGAAAACTTCTTTACCATTTTGTTTGAAAATAAACACTTTAAAAAAAACTTATTTGTATTTATTATTATGACTTATTAAAATCGTTTTTGGAAGATTGAATGAAGAATTTAATTACGGGCATGGCTTAAAATTAAACATTTATTTTACTGTTGTATATTATACTAGACCCTCCCCCACCCCGCCCCCGCATTATTATTTTCAACACATATATTGAAGAGCTATCATAGACTCTACCATAAAATATGAGTGGCTATCGACATTTTTATGAGGAATAAATTAAATTTTCAAAATAAAATATAGCCTATGCTACTCGCTAATAATGTAACTTTAAATTGGTGAAAGAACTTTTAAAATTGGTCCAGTAGTTTTTGAGTTTATCCATTACAAACAAACAAAAAAATCAAATCTTTCCTCTTTATAATATTAGTGTAGATTTAAGAAAAACTAGCAATCTAATTATTTTTTAATTCAAATGAATTTTTATTGTGTTGTGGTTATAAGTAGGTCTATGTATTTATACATAACCTTGAATTTGATTTTTACACTGTATCTTACTAACCATCCATGGCTTTTCACATTTATTTACACTTTAATCAGTGCCGTGCAGTCTAAGGGGGCAGCCAGACTGGGTGAGCGACTAAAATACAAAATAGAGCTCATTGGTTGTAATGAGAGGTAGCCAGACTGGATTGACCTAGCGCACGCGCTTGAAAGATAGAACTGGTTCTATTTTTCAAGCGCGCAAGCTCAGCCGGGACAGTCTAGTTTCAAGGCGCTGGGCAATATTATTGTATGTTGGTTCATTGAGTGCTAGGAAAACTTCTCAATTCCACATTATATTTGACTTTTTTTAAATTATTGTTAGGCTTAACACACTTGCTATTAATGACCTAATTTAATTGGCAAGACCATGACCAATATAATGTATATGCTAAAATACTTCAATATTATAATCAAAGTAGGCCTTTACAATTAGAAATCATCACTAGCTTGGAGAGAGTATGGAAAAACCACAACAATAAATAATTTGTTAAAACCACATTCAGCTCTCTGTACAGATGGTGGACCTCACCACACACATTTCTCAATTTATTAATTGGATGCACTCATACTTTTTTCTTTTTTATAAATACACAATATTTGTTGTAAGAATTTTCAAGGAGCAGAGATGTACCAAGTGTCTTTGACAGACATCTTCTCTTAATGAACTAGGATCAGTCTGCTACTCACGCGCTTGCTCGCCAATTTGGCCGCCCAGTCACTCGTCAGTCTGGCCGAACCTTAAGTGTCAAGCTCGTTTAGTTTGGTTTGCCAATGACAAGGCGGTTGCAATTTGTATCCCAGCTGGGTGTACTGAGGGTGGTTTTTCCTAAATGATTTCTCACTCTCTCTCTCCACACACATTTGGGTACATTTAAACTAAATTCTACCTTCCTCATCCCTACTATATTATCGTGATACATATGTGTACAGACCAACGGGTTTTTAAAGCTAAAGGGAAAAGAAAATATTTAAATAGTGTAAAATGTACCCACATTTACACTAAGAGAGAGTGGGTAACCATTGAGGTAAATACTCTCTGACATCTGGCAGGGTTCAAACTCTGACATTCTCGGCAGTGGCTAACCAGACTAGACGAGTTTGAAGTTCACGTGAGCACCGTTGCAGATATAATATATTTACTAGGCCCACCGCTCATTTAATTTAGCTCCAATTTGTTAATTTTTAAACGAGAGATATCACCGTATCATTTTATTTGTAGCCTCTAATTTTATATGAAGAAGTTTAGAGGATTTACTTTTAGATTAAAGTCTTATAGTTCACAAAATGTTTAAAATCATATCAGTTTTATGTAAAAGAAATCTTATATATATATATAAATTTACTTTATAAATTCAAAATGTTCCAAATTTTTTAATTTAGTAAAAACTTTGAATACGAATAACTGTTCAGTTTTTATATATTTTTAAACTTAAATTAATTAAAATTCCAATACAATGGATTAAGTCTATAAAAAAAGTATTCAATAATATGAATATGTTCAAATGGCCTACCTTTAAATGTGTTGTGGGCTGAAAATCTTTTCTTGGGATTGATTGAATTCAACCACTTCTTCTTAATATTTTCATCATTTGAAAAACTAAACACGTTGACCTTAGGTCCCTTTTTATATTTTTCCTTACAATTTGATACACTACACTTATTAACCATGCTTAAATAGAAATAAATCCAGTAAAAAAAATATAACCTAAAAAGAATAGGTTACACTAAATATTCATATATTATAATGTACTTGATAATATACGTAACATTTCAAAAAGAAAAAATTGCATTATAGGTACACAATCCAAATAAACCACATAACAAGAAAAATCGCTCAATACATTCGAGTTTGATTAAATCTTAATAAATTATTATAATCGTTAAACCCATTGTAATATGTTTGCACTGAACTGTAGTACCTGAATAATTAACGAACAAACCATAAAACCATGCTAGTTCGTACTCATAATGAGCTACACACCATTAAGTTAGTCGTTAAACTGACCGCTTGGGAGAGGGAGGAAAGGAATTTCTGTTGAGAAGGTTCAACACCACATAAATAGAGTGTTGATTTTACCCTCTGCCATCAGGTTTGACTGGACACATTTACATAATCTTTCTGGAAGAAATTGTGCCGGAACTGTTACAAGAGGGGCCACTTATCGCACGTCAGTAAATGTGGGTGCAACAGAAAGGAGCGCTAACACACTTTTCTTTCAACGTGTGGGAATGTCTGGAAGTAAGCTTATTCCAGCAGAGAAGTGTCAGACTTTCCACCGTCAATGGCCTCGCCTCACTCAGGAGGACATGGAGACACGGGCATTCCAGAGGACACGGAGACACGGGCATCCAGAGGACACGGAGACACGGGCATCCAGAGGACACGGAGACACGGGCATCCAGAGGACATAGGTAGAACAACTTTAAAACAAGAGTCCAAGTTCCTCTATAAGATCCTTAAGTTTTGACCTAACCTATTGAATCCTGTTTATTAATTATGATATTGGGGTAGGAATAACGAATATATAATTGATAGGAAATGTACTTTAATTTACGTTGAAGGAGAGTGTAAAACCGTTGAGGGTAAAATATTATTTGTACACTCATCCAGAATTCGAAAGCCGACCTCTCCCATCACCGGCAAACTAGACTAAATGGGTCTGACACTTAGAGCGCGAGACCACTGATGAGTATGTCTAAAATTAGTTTGATTTTTTTTTCAAAGTGTTTACCAAAGTTTAATACATACTCTCCTAAACAATCAAAACTTTCCTATTTGGCTAAACATTGTTTTACGCGTCGTATGGCCAGTCCAGTCTATCTGGAGATTACACTAAATTAACAAGACTTTAAAAGCCCCGTTTACAAAGTTCGTATCCTTAATCACGTGACCGTGCCAACCAATAGAGTCGGAGATTACGTCCTATTAAACTCTTCGAAAGAACCGTCTAGACTCTATAGAGCAAGGAGCAAGCAGAAGTGATAGATAATACTAATGTGAAGTTTCTGAGAGGCCACAATTCCCGAGGTTTTTAAATTTTAAGATATATATTTCTGAAATAGCTTTGTTCGTAAAACTCGCTATCATTGGTGCTTTCATTTCGATGCGTGTGAAAATATTTATTTTGCTGTGATTATTAGTCCTTACCAGTCTGAATCGACTAGTCCTTAGAAAGTCAAAGTTGTGTCAACTTCTACGGAATGTTAAGAACTAAGGACTGTAGACAGAGCAATCTGTTAGTGTGGAGTTGATCTGTTACGAATCTTACGGATACACAGTTTGTAGACGGGGCTTTATTTGGAGGATATATAGCTATTTGCATATTTATCCGGATAATTCTTAGTACTTTTTAATGAGATAGGAAGCTGGAATTTGGGGAAATTACAGAGGAATTATTCAAGTGGTGCGCGAATTTTTTAAACTTGAAAACTGATCAAAAATAAAATTGTCATTATTATTATTATTAGCACCGCGTCTTATTACCCGTTCGGGTTTTATGTACTTACGCTCATGTGTAATGGTAGGGTGATTGTGAGATGTAAATGGAGGACCTACAGTTTAACGTGGAATCCGAACCACGGTGGAGGCCTGGCATTCCCCATATTCACAAGTTGTGATTAATACACTTCTTGTCAGAGGTGAAGGAAGGGTTTGGTAATCAGATAAATCTGTGCCGGGACCCAGGATTGAACCCCGGACCCCATCATAGAAGTCCGACACCTTACCCCTACCAGACCACCAGGCCACCTCAATGACTATCAATAAATCTCAGTGTCAAACCTTAGATAGGGTTGGTATCTATCTACCCAAGACAGTTTCAGCCGAGGCCAGTTTTACGTGGCTTTTTCCAGGATACGAAGCTCAACAGACGTAAGGGTTAAAGTGATAAGGATCAAATCAGGGGACACTGATATCGAAAAATCTCTACAGTATTCACAAAAAACTTAGTTTATAAAGAAATTGCGTGGTTTGTTTATTAAAATAAGATCATTTTAGTTAGTTTGTACTTTAGCCACTAATACTTAATATAAATGAGTGAAGTTTACTTTTATAGTAAATTAGCCCAACCTAACTTCTGGGAAATTGAAGGTTCTGTTTTGTTAGGTTGTGATATATTATCATTCAATCATAGAGAAGCTTAAAAACTAGTAAAAGATAGTATTTTATACGCAAGCTTCAACTATATTTCACTTTAGAATTAATAGAGGAAGAAAAAAGGTATACTTAATCTCTAAAGCAATTAAATTGGACAACTAAAAGCGAAGTAAAAGTAGTATTACATTTCACAACTAAAGAGAGTGATCACTAATTATAGGTTTCAGATAATTATAATATATATTTCCACAAAAAATTGTACACGTATTATTTTATGTAAGGTTAACTTTTGGCCACATTTCCAAGCAAGTCAAATCAAGAGGAGACATATTTATTATATGGAAGACCAGTACTCACACCCCCTCCCCGGCGACCACCGCCCTTTTCGCACTCAAACACACAATCCTGCCAACACTGGCTTGAAGCCATTTTTCTTCACATCAGATGGCTTCTTAAGAGCGTACAACATACCCATCGACTCTGCGATACAGTCAACTCGAAATCGTAAATTTACACGAACACTATGGATCATTTCTGATTAAACATTAATGGAGATAAATAGTTAATAGAAGTTCCTAATACAGATTATTGTTGAAATGTTAAATTATAATTTGGATAAAAACCGCGTTAAAAAGGTCGATTTTGACGATTAGAGAATGGCTTCACAGCTAAGCATTGTGCACAAATCTTTATTCTGTCTTAATAGGGACATAGTGTAGTTATTAACAAGAAACTTTGTCGCTTTGTCCCCCCTAAACACCGCGGAAAATTTCGAGTAATCATTCAAATACCACTGTACACATTTCTGGCGTATCTTGATCTTTTCTTTTCCCCCAATACCATGCCTCGCGCGAGATTGTGAACTTAATATAATCTTAGTTTTACTCGACCCAAAAGCTTTTAACAAAATACTATTTTTTTGAATAAAATATTGACATTATTAAGTTGTGCCCAAGCTGGTCGAGGAACCTCCAGAGTCATTTGGTCGTGACGGCACCTCGCGATGTAAGGACCTTGCCTTGTCACATTGACACACTCTAGGTTCATTGCTCCTTTTCGCTTGTCTACGAGCCAGTGTGGCTTCTTCACTGGGGCTTGGAGATAATGTTTATTATTTAGTTGCAGTGGCGGCTCGTAGCTAAAATTAGTGGGTGTGCTGCCCCAGAAAATGTTTAGCCTTTGTTTTAAAATTGTTTAAAGGGGAAAAAACATATATAAAAAGAAAATGTATTCATGAACTTGATAAAATCTTAACAAAAAAAAAACATTTTTACTTACCTTAAATTAAATTGTTACAGTTCAAGTTTGATCTTTTCATTTAAAAATAAGATCCATTCTTCTTGTTTTAATTTGCGCAAAAAGTTCATTAATTTTCTCCTTGATCTCTGGATGACAATTGAGGAAATGTTTCTCCATTGAAAGTACTGCAAGCGCATTTAGTCTTTCGGTTAAATAAAGGACCCGCCTCGGTGGCGTAGTTGGCTAACGCGCTTGTCGTGTTGAGCTCGACTGCTGAGGACGGGGAGATCGAGGTTCGAATCTCGGTCGGGTGAACTGGGGGTGGTTTTTCCTAAATGGTTTTCCACTCTTCCTCCACGCAAATGCGGGTTCATTTCCTCTCATTCAACCTTCCCAATTCCTAATCCATTAGAGTAATTAGTACTTAAAACGTATAACCCGAACGGGTAGTAAGACGCGGTGCTAAATATTATTATTATTAAATAACAGAACTGAAAAAAAAATTAATCAAATAGAATAGCTAGAAGCAGAATAATAATCTAACTCTACACTCTTCTACCCTTTATCACATTCAAGAATATGGTACATGGTTTTTAAGCACAACACACGCTGAGTAAAGAAAAACTTCCTTCCACCATCACGTCAGAGCCGGCACTGCGAGAGCAACAGTGCTCTCTCTACCCGGCAGTCCCGCCTTCCTCCCCACCCCCTCTTATGTGCGCATGCGCACAACCGTCAAACACCACGTCGCTGGAACTGTGAAACACACAGTTCCATACAAAGATTATTTTGTCTTTTTCATAAACTGGGGGATGGCTACTGAAGTACCGACTATTAAGCTTAAGGAATATATATTGTACTACAAAAATAAAGAAGGAATTAAAGAAAAAAGGACTCATTATATTAAATGTTATCGATATCAAGTGGAAATAGGGGGTGCTGCAGTTCCGCACTGCTTATACACGAGCCGCCACATTTTGGTTGAGGTATTTAACATGCATTTTGTAAACGTATTTATTATAGAAGAACATGTTTTACAGACTAACTTAATTTTAGAACAGACACAACACACAGCTTCAGCATCGCCATGAAAGGAGGAACCTACATTTCACTAATGATATGTTCCTCGGCCATGCCGGGAATGGAACCAGAGACCCTGAACTCAGTTCAGTCGGTAGCGTGCTTACTTACTAAGATGTCGGGCTTCTGGACATTGTTGATTAAATGATCTGAATCTTACCCAACCTGGTAAATTCGTATTGCGCTTTGTTGCCGTTGATAGTTTGGCAGGGTTAAAAACTGGCGCGGTGTCCTGGATGTTGAGTTTCACTCGTGTTTTTTCTATACTCTTTCCAGTCTAACGCAAGTCCAGTTCATCTAAATAAGCCTTCTTAAAGGCTTGGCACAAACATTTTCTTGATAACATTTATAATAATATATTTGCTCCTGACAAGTTGTGAACCAGCTCCTTCTTACTCTGTCACTATTATTGGTCTGTATAGAACAGAGTATAAGATTCATTAGGATACCATTTCTTCATTGAAAAGAACTCAAAAAAATCTTCAACTCTTATAATATATTTTGTATTACTGTACAACGTACACATACTATTGTTTATTTATGGTTCTAGTATTTTAGTAGTAGGCCTACAGTTAAAATATTGTCCATCTCACCGCACACTTTCACACTCCTTTGCCTAAAGAGGGAGATATTTACATATAGTTCGTAAGATAAAGTCTGTTCAGCGTAGGTAATTGTTTTCTGAAAGGCCTTTTTCCCTACCAGAAATCTATTATATATTAGGATATTGGTAGGAAAAAAGACCTTTCAGAGAGTAACACCTACCGTAAATGGAGTATATGTGTAGCGAAATAATATACAGTGTTGCAGAAACATAATGGAAAAATATAACATCACATTCTACCAAATAGCATAACTAATATAATATACACTCTTACAGAAACATAGATGAATGAGAAACTGTCCATCAAAGAGTATACCACTAACAAACACCCCCATTTCCCAGGACGCCACTTTAAAAATATATTTCCTGAAGGGTTTCATAAAAATACATTTCGAATAAAAAGGTTTTTAATGATCCTTCAACTTTTCACTGATAAGCTATTTCTTATCAAGAGTTGCAGAGATATGATAAAAACTGTGAGATATCCACCCACATAATTATGTAAAATACCATCTTTAAAATGTTTCCCTTAAAAATTAGCTTCACCATTTTGTGTATAAACGTTTAAGAATCTAAATACGAATTTTAATCAAAATCGTTAGTCAATTGTGAAAAAAAAAAAATCTCCTTTTGGCATTAAGTTAACCACCCTCGGCCAGACTACAGCCGGTGGTTTTTGTCTCCAGTGTCCTCTGACTGGCCACACAACTGGTTCTTGTATCCTGTGTCCATTGACTGGCCAGACTACAGCCGGTGGTTTTTGTCTCCAGTGTCCTCTGACTGGCCACACAACTGGTTCTTGTATCCTGTGTCCATTGACTGGCCAGACTACAGCCAGTGGTTTTTGTCTCCAGTGTCCTCTGACTGGCCACACAAGTGGTTCTTGTCTCCTGTGTCCACTGACTGGCCAGACTACGGCAATTCCCAAATTTATTATAAAGTGTATCCCCATTGATTTACTCAACGGACGGATAGAAAATAATGCCTTCTGAAGAGTGAACTCTGATGTTAAATCAACAAAAAATTTGATCTAGTGCTTTCATTGATGATCGCTATAAAAAAAAAGATATATATAAGTAATACTGAGAACAATTAGTACGAGCTAGGCACCGATGTTTTAACTATCTGTATCGAATGACCAATAAAATGTCTCACAAATCGCCGCTTAAGATAAGCATCACTTTTAATATTTGTATCATTCATTAGCACTCATAGCCTAGAAATTTAAACACTACCTGAAATCTGACCATAGTTAGGGAATATTATCTAGCCGCAGTCAAATGTAGTATTTATTTAGAGGGCCATCTAGCTAGGCGCTGAGACGTCCAAAACGCTGTTTAACAAATGGTTTATTATTTCAAAATATTTGTGACTTCAAAATTGAGGGAAAAAGTATCATCATGTCCTTATGGGATCAAAAACCTTACATTTTTAGTTTATAATATAAAACAAATCGTGAAAAGATGAAATTAGTTTATTTTCCTAGAAGTGTTATCTTACATGTTGCAGTTCTGATATCAAAGTTGCTTAGAAACATAGATCTAGCATTCCTAAAAGAAATATACATTTTTTAAACAGGGTCCCACAGCGAAATATGTTGGAGATAACTGGGGATTATTTTAGGGATTTTGAATTTCAGAACTGCCGTTCTAATTAGAAATATTGCAGTGTGAAATAACACATTTGTTTTGATTTAACGCGAGATGATTTTACTACATAGTAAATTGTTCGAAGCAAATGTTGTTGTTTTTATTTTTTTATTAATGGGCAGATGTAGCGCTTCTGGTTCATGAGCTTTTAGATTGTGTCCAAAGCTCCCTTTAGCTTTTAATTGTCTACTCCTAAAGTGTGCTTTTCTTTCTTTTTTCCGTGACACACACATGAAAATTTGAGACAGTGAAGTAATTTGGGTGTCCTTGGAGGTAGATAAATTGGTCACCAATTGAATAAAGAAACATCCACCTCGGTGGCGTAGTTAGCTAACGCGCTAGTTTCATGTTGAGCTAGACTGCCGAGGTTGGGGAGATCAAGATTAAAATCTCACTTGGGTGAACTGGGGGGTGGGGGGTGTGCGGCTAAATGGTTTTCCACTCTCCTTCCACGCAAATGTGGGTTCACTTCCTATATGTTCTACTGTCTTAATTCCTAGCCCATTGGTATTAAGCGTAAAACCCGAACGGGTAGTAAGGCACAATGCTAAATGTAATAAATAAATATAAAAACACGAGGGATATTCCCCGTGCCAGGGCTGAATCCTAGAAACCTGTGACTGACCTTGAAAATCTGAGGCGAATGTGAGCCTTGGTCTCTGGGATAATACGTACATGTAGAAGGAACCTTTGTGTGATGGCGAGATACATGTATTATGATTTGGTAAACAACTATTACCAACACTAGTTAATTATTAGGAAAATTAATTATGTTTTATTATCTCTTCATATTAACTCTTTATTAAACTTAATCAAAAAAGTGTGTATTTCGGCTATTAGCCTTGATTTTCTTACGAATGGAAAATAATTGGGGCACGTTTTAGAAAATACTAACATCTCACTATAATATGTATTACTAAATTATAGTTAAATTATGATAGTCCGGAAGGTTAGTAAGACACACTGCGAAAGTGACATATTAATTATTTCTCCTCAACTAACCAACATTATAAACTTTACATCAATAATTATTTGATTGCCCTTCATCAGTGCTCACATCAGCATACTGTACTGGCTAGAAATTCAATCGGGCCTAAACCTCTTTGGGATTAAACCCCGACCTCTTGATTAGGAGCCAGGTGTGCAAACCATTACACCAACGTTGTCGACTTAAGGAATATAAAATTAAAATTTTATAAAAAGGAAATAATATTTTTCCATGTTGACATTAAAAATCGAAATTGATAAAATATAAACCCATTTTTTTTATTTGGGTTATCACATATTTAAAAAAAATGTGTCAATGTTTTGTTCTTGCAACTTTCCTTAGTAATCTTTGAAAAAATATGTGAATGTAGAAGAATATTCACCTAATTTACACTAAAAGTCTGCGGTATTGCCTTAACTCATTACAATACGTGACATTTATGATGTCCATAGTGTAAAGTTGCATCCAGACTAGCGATCCGGACCTCGAGCAGAGCCTCGTGGGTTCGTCGGAATGATCGCAGCAACCCAGTCAATGTAGGTATTTTGCTGAACATCGATGGATGTTACAAGGATCGGCTCAGAACTCATTTGAAGGCGCCGCGAGCTGAGCCTCGAGCCGAACCACTTGCAACTTTAAATTATTGTTTATTTCTAATTAACCTTCCATCACACGCGCTTGAAATATTATCTGAGCAGTTGCGTGTTGTACATTTGACTACACCTTGAAATTTGGTTTGGAATTAAGTTTTTTGTAATTGATATATTAAATATTAACTGAAAATTCGTTTTATAATAGGCCGAGGGAAATAAATACGTATTAATTTAATATTTAAAAATTAGAGAGTTTATATTAAAACAAATATTTACAGGAGTACTCGAATGTTGTAAGCTGTACAACGATAGTGAAGCCTTTTCTTAGAGAAAGTTTGTTGCACACTTATATTAAAATAAGTTTGAGGGGAGAGAGGGGTGGACAAAGAATAGACTGTCACCCTTGGGTTCGTCGGAATGATCGCAGCAACCCAGTCAATGTAGGTATTTTGCTGAACATCGATGGATGTTACAAGGATCGGCTCAGAACTCATTTGAAGGCGCCGCGAGCTGAGCCTCGAGCCGAACCACTTGCAACTTTAAATTATTGTTTATTTCTAATTAACCTTCCATCACACGCGCTTGAAATATTATCTGAGCAGTTGCGTGTTGTACATTTGACTACACCTTGAAATTTGGTTTGGAATTAAGTTTTTTGTAATTGATATATTAAATATTAACTGAAAATTCGTTTTATAATAGGCCGAGGGAAATAAATACGTATTAATTTAATATTTAAAAATTAGAGAGTTTATATTAAAACAAATATTTACAGGAGTACTCGAATGTTGTAAGCTGTACAACGATAGTGAAGCCTTTTCTTAGAGAAAGTTTGTTGCACACTTATATTAAAATAAGTTTGAGGGGAGAGAGGGGTGGACAAAGAATAGACTGTCACCCAAGGTAGATATTTCCCAGCCCACTTCAGTGGCGTAGGGGTCCACGCGTCAATCTCGTGTTATACTGGCGAGCTCAAGCCGGGGAGAGTTGGTTTCGAATCCCGGCCGGATTTATTGAGGGTGGTTTTTACTATATAGTTTCTCACTCTCCCTCCGCGCAGATGCTGTTAGATTATCTCTAAAATCCTTCCTTTCTCATCCCTACTCCATTAGAGTAATTATCTTAATAGGCGTATAAACTGTATAGACCACGAGGCCACCGAGCCGTTTAAAACCATTGTTATTAATGACTCAATCTGAGGATGAGGGAGAAAGTTTTGAGGCTGTATACCCGCAATCACGTGTAAAGGGGATGGGGAAATCACCTCCTACTCCAATGGTTCTCAAAATGTGAGCCACAGTGGTGTGTTGATAAATATATGTAAATAAATATATGCTGCGGCAGCCAAATTAAATTTTTCCCTGTTCATTGCATGTCATCCACCGAAATACATAACTTTATGAAGCACAATATGTCTCGCAGGAATATTAAGGTTTGACTCGCTAGTCTGGACGCAGCTTTATGATTACAGTATAGCCTTATCATATATACTACATCATAGCGGAACCAAGGAAGGTAAGCCGGAGGGTACTTACTTACAGAACGATAGAAATATAGTACCACTATTATTTGGAATATCAAGGATTGTAGCAGTAGGCAGAGCTGGCTTGTTTCATTATTTATTTTACACTCCATGATATTTGATACACACTGTGCAAATGTAACTATTTAGCTTCTCTGGATTAACAAACTTTTGTTCTAAAATATATATTATTCTAATAGGTCCTTAACAATGTTTATTTTGGTTCAAAAGTTTGTTTTAATCGACAGAATAGACCTTCAAGTGTTTTGCCAACAAAATAAAACTTAAAAATCTTCTGGACTGATACGCTCCTGGAAAATATGGAAAAGTTAGGAAAATTTTAAAGATTCACCAGAGTTTTAATATATTTTTTCAAGGATTTTTGAAGTATAAAGTGAAAAAGTATAGTACTTTGTAAAAATGTAAACTATTAGTTTTCGTCCAACTCATGCAAATTCACTTATAGCACCCACATAATTGTATCGTTGTACTGACCACATGACACCCTGTATCTAAAAATGTTGGCACCATCATCGCACTACGGTCGATATAGCTCGCTTGCGGGCTTACACCATGAAGTTTATTTTTGCATCTAAAATACTGTGAAAATCAGGGTTGTGGAGTTGGTACGCAAAGCCACCAACTCCTTCAAAAATGTTTATTATTATTATTATTATTATTATTATTATTATTATTATTATTATTATTATTATTATTAGCACCGCGTCTTACTACCCGTTCGGGTTATACGCACTTACGCTAATGTGTAATGTTAGGGTGATTGTGATATGAAATGGAGGACCTACAGTTTAACGTGGAATCCGAACCACGGTGGAGGCCTGGCATTCCCCACATTCACAAGTCGTGACTCGTACACGTCTTGTCAAAGGTGAAGGAAGGGTTTGGTAATCAGATAAATCTGTGCCGGGACCGAAGATTGAACCCCGGCCGCCAGCACAGAAGTCTGACACCTTACCTCTAGACCCACCAGGTCACCCCAGAAATGTATAAAGTATATCAATAGGTAATAACAAATTGACTGCAGGAAAATGCTCCAACACAGATTACTTCAAGCATTCCCAATTACAAATTTCTGTTATAAATAATAAAACAGTATAAAATATTGTTATAGCATTATACGTTTTTATTTTGAAGCTGGTGTTGGTTCCTTTTTTTACTGACTCAGACTTCACCCAAAATTGCTTCTGACTCGGGCATCACAGCCCTGGTGGAAATGCTAGTAATTGTTAAAAAGTCAGGGAATTTAAAATGTAGAAAGTGAAACTCTTTTGAACCTCATTAAACACACTGAGAAGTTTGAACCCAGTATGTTACTTGTACTGTTGTTTGCAGGTGTTTGGCATAGTATGCATGGCATGCGCATCTCCGGCCATCTTGTCTGGTACTCACTGGTTCCTGTTTGTTGTGGTGACCAGCTTCATAGCAACACTCATCTGGGTGTTTGTCTACCTACTGGGCATCAGGGAGGCACTCAAGCTTCCCATCAACTGGATACTCACTGTGAGCACACTTCTAGTCAGAGGACTCTTTCACTCATTCATATAAATAAGACAAAATACAGCTACCAAAAAGGGAATATAGAAAATTGCACATAATTTCTCATGGCATTTTAATATATATATATATATATATATATCATTTCAAAACTCCATTCATGCTTAATTGTAGCATAGGCACTGACATCTAGCAGCTATATTGTGACGAATCAGGTGTTTATTTATCTATCTATAAATATATGTACTATTTTTGACTTATATGTCATTATTCATTTCCTTCAAAATGTAGGCCGAATCATTTTTTGATTGTATCAACAATATTATAAACAAAATTACTACGTTCATTGAATTGAAAATCCCAATCCCCATGTTAAGATTTGGTTTGGATTCCAGTAGGTTTTAAATTAGTTTGTGCGTTTTACGATTTATTTTTAATATAATATGATGGCGGACCTATACACTAATATTGCCACTTGTGTATTAAGTGCCTTAATATTTTTTTACATATAGTTCTAGAAGAAAAAGAAGTATCTGCTAGACCAAACTTTAAAGCTCGAGCAAATTTAAATTTCCCAAGAGACATAAAAAAAATTAATAACGGCTTCATTTTAGCCATTAATTAAGAAAAATCCTCAACACATCCCAGCAATTTAAATTTATAGTTTCAGAAAACAATCTTTAAAATACTAAATTAACTAAGCCCAAAGTGAATTTAGGAAAAAGGCACTAGTTTAGCCCTAATAGCAAAGCGTCACTTACCTCGTCCAAAAACTCTGATACAATAGTACCCATACTAATACAACACAGCCCGATCACATGTTCACAAACAGTAGGAGAGGGAAGGGGGGAGAGGGAGTGAGAGAGAAGAACACGAGAACCACCAGGAATTATCTGGAAATACACAGAGAAAGGTATAATGTACCAGAAGGTGGGGGG